>APFE030885854.1:0-12991 GCA_000404065.3 Pinus taeda
ATCTTAGCAAGCAAACATCTAATAAAACTCTAGTCCAGGCAGTCATATGCCTTACGATGATCAATTTTAAAGATGATATCTTCACTCTTTCTTGAGTGAATGGCAAACAAACCTTCCTGAGTAGAAGCAACCGCGTCCAGAATGTTCCTCCCTCTAAGGAAAGCATGTTGATCTTTAGATATAAACTCAGAAAGAGTTCCTTTGATTCTTTCAACAATAATTTAGAGACTATCTTGAACGAAATGTTACACAAAGAAATTGGCCGATAGTCCTGAAGGGAAACAACATCATTCTTTTTTGGAATCAACGCTATAAGAGTTGATGATATTTTATTGTTTATATTACCAGACTTTCTTGTGGCCTCCATCATTCTTAGCAGATCCCCTTTTATCAGGTCAAAAAAGTGGATTAAGAATTCAATCGTCCAACCGTCTGGACCCGGGCTTTTTTCCATTTTGAAAGATTTCATAGATGCCAAGAGCTCCTCCTGCGAGATCCGCTGAAATTTGTTTTCATTTATTCTTCGTCAAACATCTGGGGAAATAATTCTATGCCCCACAAAATATCCTGTATCCTGCAATTTTCAGATTTCTTGTACTGATTTTCAAAGAATCTAACAACCTCCTTTGTAATATCCCGATGAGCATATAGGAAATCACCATTTTCGTCCTTTAACTTCCATATAGAATTCTTAGACCGTTTGGCACTCGCATATTTATGAAAAAGTTTTGTATTTTTATCTCCCTCCCTAAGCCAGGTCGCCCTACTCTTTAGCCTCCAGCAAGCTTCTTCCTATTCCAGAATCTTTTGCTTTTTCCTCTGCAGCTCCTTTATCTAGCATCTCATCTCGAAAGAGGGCTGTTTAACATTCATGGATACCATAACATTGTCCAACTCTATTTGAATTTCCCGGAGAGACTTTTTGCTCAATTGTCTTTTTTGAAACTGCCATATAACCTTACATCTACGTTAGTTTCATTTGTTAATTTTATATATTCACTCATATAAATGACCGACAAGTAGTCATATAGCCTAGATGCTATAAATTGTTCTCCATTTGTGTAATTAAATCTAAGTATCTACTACTGCAAATTATCACATATCTATCACTAAGACCAAGTAATCAAATCGATTTATTGTATAAAAGGATTGCATATTTACTTTATAACTCAATGCCCATAATCACGAGGAAATTTAAGATTTTGTTGCATCAATCCATTTGAATTGATTTTCTAAATATGGTAAAACTCCTTTGCGATAATAATAATTCCTTTTTGTTTGTTAATATAATTTGTGGAATAGTGCTTATTCCACAACTAACCTTTTCATTTTTAATATTTTTTTGGGTATGAAAACCCATGTTAGATATTTATATCCAAAATTTGAATTTTTCTCTTTAAATTTATATATATATATATATTATATATATATTTATATATATTATAATTTGGAATTTAATAAATCACCACCATTACAAATCAATTAATTATTTTGAATATTGATGTAACAAAATAATATAATGTATTGTAAAGATTGGGTTACTCTAAAGGATGTATTGATATTGCAAGAGTATATGTAATCACGAAGTTATAAGGATATATTCTTAAAAGAAAATAGTAATATGATTTAGCATTATAAATAAAATGGAATTATGCTTAATTATTTATATGTTTATTTAGATTTTACACAAATAACAAAACATAAATAACTAGTTATAATTTTATTAAAACTAACAATTTATCTTTAATAAAAATATAACTAGTTATTTATGTTTTGTTATTTGTGTAGAATCTAAATTTTGATTAGAGTGGTTAATGAAGATATACAAGACATTGGAGACTGAGCTCACCACCCTACCATCTCACAAAACATTTAAGAGGGAGTGGTGTGGCCAACCCCTACATGCATATGCATGTGAACGTTCCCTTTCCAATTTATGAATATGGAAAGCTTTCATTGAAGCTTCAAATCCAACTACAATGTGTCATTAGAGTGGTTAATGAAGATATACAAAACATTGGGGACTGAGGTAACCACCCCACTACCTCACAAAACATTTAAGAGGGGGTGGTGTGGCTAGCCCCCCACATGCATATGCATGTGAACACTCCCGTTCCAATTTATGAATATGGAAAGCTTTCATCCAAGCTTGAAATCCAACTATAATGTGTCCTTCTACAATTTAAATGATGTAATTTGTATAGCTAAATGTAAAATACGGTTTAAAAACAAAACAATGTGTTTGAAAAACAATTATAAGTCTTCAAGGTTATCTCAAACATACTATGATAGGTGTTACATTTGGTATTAGAGTATGGTTCAAACATTGACACATTAGAACCAAGGTATTTTTCAAAGCTTCAATATAATGCCTATGTATAATATTATAGTCAATATTATAGTTTGAAAAATTATACATATACAATGTAAGTGAATATTCAATTTAAAAAATAAAATAAAAAATGTAATTTATTATTAAAATAGTAAGTTTTGCAATGTAATTTATTATTTTTCAAATAACATCAATTAATCATGTATATGTAAGAACTAGGTGAATTCTTAACGTAATGAATGAATAATGTTTTAGGAAAAAGTCCAAAAAATGGCTAATTGATGAAATTTCACCCCTAAAAAATTCCCTACTTGGAATCACAGTGATTTTATGCAATGCTTAATTTTAAGATTATATTAATTTGAATTGGTTATTTACTTGTAATAGGTGATATGGATATAAGAAGAAGAGGAATAGGAAGGGGTAGAGATGCTAGAGGACATAGTATGGCACTTCCGCACACTTGCATCCCCACCCAGAGAGGAACAATGTGCTTTAGAGCAAGAACAAATATGTACAAGGGGGTAATCAACATGAAGTGTTTATTTTAGTGAATGTTGGACGCATTGATGAATTTTTTGGAGCATGAAGAAGGGGAAGTGTCTATGCATACAAAAGGATCCCAGAACTCGACTAGAAATCATATGTACAGGGAATTCGAGAAATTCAGATTACCAGAGTTATGGGGATCCACCAACGAGAAATGGGTTGAAGCATGGTAAAAAATATGGCCATGAGTTTCACCTTAAGGGATTACACATCCAAACTTTAGGTAAGGATAGGTGTATTATAACTAAATGGGAGCACACTATTTTGGTGGAATACTCTATTGCCATAGCTATGTGTGGACATCTTAGAGGTTTCCTATAAATTGTTTGAAAAACAGTTGAATGAGCATAAACTGTTGGAATAATTCATAGAAAGAAATTTGAAAGAGTTCAATGCCTTAGTATAGGGAAGAAAATTGGTATTGGAGTATGAGGTGAGATCCATGGAACTACTCAGATATGCCTCGCACCTAAACACAAAGACTCTGAGGGTGAACAAATTCGTGTATGGGTTGAATTATAATTTTCAAGAATAGGTGAGGATCTTAACACGTTTCATATTACATGAGGAATTTCAACGATCTATTATCATAGATAAAGAGATAATGAATATTAGTTAGAATACGCCACCAAGGCCTATAGGTTCAAGAGCATTGAGAGAAAACATGACTCCAACAACTAGTGGGTTTAGCGCATTTCACAAGGGAAGTGTTGAGGACTAGTTTTGCCTAATTTCGATAGCCTTCCTAGACTTTATCTATCCCATTTTGAACTCTCCTTGACCCCTAATTATTATTATTTGAGTTATATCATATATGTTTTGGCCAAAAGGGTGTTATATGCTTGAGGTATGCAAATTAACATAAAAAGTGTCATTTTACCTTAATCTTAAGCATTCCTTAAGTTAGTTGTTTCCTTATTGAATTATCATGCCAACTAATCTAGAAATCTTATGCAGATTTGCTTTGGTTCGAAACAGTCACAAAATTTCCTATAGACAGCTCATGCGGTCATATTTCCTACAGACACTTTGAAATTCCTGCAGAAACGGATTTCCTGCAACCGTTAGCTATGTTCCACTCACTTCCAAATCAAATGAGAACATGGGTTTTGTGGGGAATTTGTCATACATGGATGTTGTCTTATTGGCTGTTTCAAATCCACCATCGAAACTACCCAAATTTGTAGACCTCTTCCCGTTGGCCGCATGAGGGAAACTCCAGCTATGTAACGAATTTTGTCTAATCCATGCTTTCAGTCATGGATTAGACTCAATAGAGCTAATTTTGATAGTTTGTACCCGTATTGATAGCTAATAGCTCAAATTTGTAGTTTTCCTCATTCGAGCCAAATATAGGCTTTTGAACTTGTATAAATGCAATTATGTTTTATATTGTAAGGGGTTGGGTTGGGGTTTGCTGATAGCACATATCAGATTGTACTCAACTTTACTATTTCTAGATTGATATAATACTTTATGTTTTGTCTATTTTACTGAGCAAGCCCTTTTAATTTTGAAGGGGTTGTGAGTGAGGGAGGGCCCCCTTTTCTCACAACTCCCTTAGTTGCAGTGTGTGTGCATTTTAATTCTTTTATGCATTAATAACTTGTTACACAGCTAATGTACTCTTTTTGACATTTCAGCAACAATGTTCCATTGATTGAATGATTAAGTTTTCATGTTAATGTGTTCATTTCATTTAATCAAATATTTGATTTACATTGTTAAACGATATCTTTATTGTTGTAAGTTTTATTTCCTATATTTTCTAATCAACATCAACAATACTAAGAGCTATAGAGGGACGTTTCAATCCACTCCATAGCCTTTTGTCGCCAAATGTTGATGCATAAAAGTGGCATTAGTTCTGTGTAGGATTGACTGGTTTGATTAGTAAGCACTCAAGGTATTAACCCTGCATATATTTGGCACTACACCTCACAAGCTTACCTGCCCTGGGTTGATGTTTTATGTTGAAAAATTATAAGTCTATAATTTGACTCAACATTTTGGTGCCATTTTTGGGAAGGTGCTAAGGGATAATACTGAAAGTGTTTTAGTATTATGTGTATTTTTTGACATTTTCAGGATTGGGAGAGTTGAAGTGGTAAGACGAAGGGAAAAACCGTGTCATAAATTCACCAAAGCCATGTCCTGATTGCTTGGTAAGTAGTTTTATTTGAATTTCTTTACATAATAGATGATATGGTCCAATATTTATAAATGTCTTTTGTGGTGGTGTGAGCACCACTTCATTTACTAATAAAGAAGCAAGGAAAAATAAGTCTGCAAGAAACAAGGCAAAAAGGGAAGAAGGGTCTGAACAAGAGGTCTGTGGTCTTGAAAGGAGGCCACAACATATTCCTACTTCCATAGTAGAATCTTCTGCAAGAAACTATTTTGTTGCTTCACATTTAGAACCTCCCCTTACAAGGATGACAACATCTCTGCTTAGTGGTCAGCCTGAAAAGGAATTCCTTGTTAATCTTATTCAAGAAACAGATTTCAAACACTGATTCCACCGAATCTGTTGTTTACAAAGTTCATACTCCTTTTTGGTCCAATATGGCTCATGACAAAGGAATTGGTAATATAGATGGAGGCTATGATGAGAAGGAAGAGGAATTGGTCACATTTGAATTCCCTATTAGGGAGGCTGGTGGAGAAACTGAAATGAAGAATATTCCTCTTTAGGAGTTTCCAGCGAATATTCTGATGCCTTTTTGTTCGAGTTTGACATGTTATACAAGAGCTATGACTATTATTTCAATGATTAGAAGCTGAAGTTGTTTCCTGCAACATTGAAGGATGTAACTCTCAGGTGGTTTATGGGGTTGAAATCAAACTCCATTACAATCTCGAATGACATGAAAAAGGTATTCTTGAAGAAATATCAAGATTATTGCAAAACTAGGGACCTTAGGGAATAAATCTTTGGCATGACTCATAAGTAAGGGTAGAGTCTCGAGGATTTGGTGGAAATATTTCAGTACAATCTACAGAGATCCAAGATGAATCGACTAAGCAAGTACACCAAGAGAACAAATTTTCTCAGGGAAATCATACCATAATATTTGGAGATTTTGAACTTAATCGGAGGAGGTGACATATCAATGTTAATTTATGATGAGGTGTGTGAGTTGTGTTGATGATATTCAAGAGGAAATTCTAAATTTGGAGGAGGAACAAGAGATAATTCTTCCAGGCTTGTCAAGTCTGTTGTTGGAGCTGGAGTAACCAGAGCTGAAATGGGTAATCTATTTGAAAATTTGAAAATTGATATTCTTAGCACTTTATCTTCACAATTAGATGTTTTCTAGGCTAAGAATAAACAAGAGAAACAAGAGGAGTTGGAGAAAGCTCTGGCCATGTTTTGCTTGAAATGTAGGAAGACGCATGCCTTGAGGGAATGTCCTACAGATAGTATAGAGGTATGCCGAATCTGTGAAGCCGAGCATTCCACTCATCAATGCCCTTCACTTCTTGAGATTAAAGCAGCGTATCTAGCAGATCAGGGAGTTGTCAATGCACTTTATGTAATGACACCTCAAAGACCATGGCAACCACGTCCTACAGGTATGTCTCAATCGCATTTTCAAGTTCCTTACACTCAGAATCGGATGTGGAATATTCTAATGCCCTGGAAGCCTTGGCCTTCACAACAACCTTGGAAGGGGAACTTTTCTTATCATACTACACAAAATTTCCCTCTCAGAACTTTTATCCACTGGAGCAAATGATTCAACCTCAATAAGAGCAACTTCAGTTGCCTGCCCCACCAAATCAACCTTGTCCCATACAACTTCCTGCTCAGTCAGTGTCTAACCTCAATAATAAAACCATCCAATCTGCTTACAACATTGGATTGGTCGCTTATCCCACTTTTCCTACCTACTATATTGCACCACAACCATTGTAGGAAATTTCTGTTCCTGTGTTAGAGGAATTTCTTGTAACACAACCCGGAAGGATTAAAGAGATTGTAGAGGAAGATACTCTGGAAATGCCTGAAGTTGAAACCACACTTGAACCAACATAACAACCTACTTCAAGGCCACAAGAACCTTCCTCATACCATATGGTCCAACCTCCTTTTCTAGAGAGGTTGGAAATGAAATTAAAATAACCTGAGTTTGATCTTGTGTATGAACTAAGAAATGTGTGCATTAAGATCCCGTTATTGCAAGCAATTAAGGATATCTTAATTTATTCCAAAACAATGAGGGAGCTATGTACCAAGAATCCAAGAAGACAAAAGGGAGAACTCTCTAGAATTCAAGTAGGTGGAAAGCTTGCAAGTTTAATGTCTATCGATTTGTTACTGAAAAATATGCAGACCCCAGAATCCCTGTGGTTACCACCTTTATCAATGGACATACCATTAAGAACAATTTAATTGATTTAGTTGTAGCCATTAATGTGATGACTATGGAGACTTGATATCATATAGGATCCTTTGACTTATTACCTACTCTCACCATGTTAGAACTAGGAAGACAGGTCTAAGGTAGAGCTAGAGGGGGTATTAGACGACATTGTCATCTCATTAGATTTTTGGGAGTACCTTGTAGACTTTTATGTTCTTCAACCCAAAATCAAATTGAGAGGGCATCCTTTGATCTTGGGGAGGCCGTGGTTATCCAGGGAAGATGCCTACATAGGGTGTAGGTCTGGAAACATGACCATCACTCATGGAGCTGAAACAAAGAACATTAATTTGTATCCCCCTGCTCAACCTCTCTTAAGATCAAAAAATACACATTGGGTTGAAGAAGAGGAGCATGATTCAGAATGTACCTGACCAATTTTGACAATAGCCCAAGCTATGATCCTTAAAGAAAATTCAAAAGAAAATTTGATAAATTGTTGTATTTCTAATTTTGATTTTCCACAGCAATTAGAAGGGAAGCCTATAATTTGGATATCATTACTAATCTGTAGGGTTTTCATGAACATAGTACAACAGTCAAACTACATTCAACCCTCTTATCTGCATTTCCTGCATAGTCCGTGACTAAATGGGGGAGTAAGGTAGTTGAAATTTTTCATGAAAAACCTTTAAACAGTAATTCTGCCTTAACCCTCGAACAAGAAAAATAATTAACTCAAGCATTGAAATACTTTTCAGACACATTTTCTTGGGAATATACAGATATGAGAGGCATTCACTCGGACACATGCATTCACCATATCTATATAGAAGAAAATGCTAGGCCTGTGAGACATCCACAAAGGAGGATGAACCCCCCTTTAAGGGAAATTGTGAAAGATGAATTATAGAAATGATTAAATGTAGGGTTCATCTATCCTATCTCAGATAGCCAGTGGGTATCTCCATTGGTTATTGTCCCCAAAAATAATGTTAAATTGAGAGTGTGATTACGCTGTAAGGCGTTTCCCTCTGAGATCAATTCCCCTCTCTGTCTACCTGTCATCTTGTAAACCACAGGATTATGTGTTAGACGATTGCAACAATTTCAGCCGTTGATTAAAGGGTTGCCCAAACGGTTTGGCGTTTCATTTGGCACGAACGGTTATGGGATGAGAATGTATCAGGTTTTTAACAGACTCCTCTTCAATTTCTGATTCCTCTGACGGAACCTGCATATCTCCCATATTCAATGCCGCTGAATCCGCGTCCACCGGAAGCTCCGCCTCGGATCCTACGCTCACAGTAACGCACAATAGAATGCGTAAGCGTCGTGGACGGAAGATTAATAATGCAGGCGAGCCTGGCGAAGTGGAGTCTGCCGTGTGTAATGGAGATGTGTAATGGTAGTTTAGAAAGGCCACACGATTCGTGAAAAGGCACCACAATATCTACAGGTTTTATGTTTATGAAATGCTTCAGCGTTCCATCAACGCCATTGGAATTGGCCATAGATTATATTTTGCATGATTTTGAGATGGCAGGTATGCAAGTTTCCATAATCTTCATTTTGGTATATTTACACACACATTGCAATCGTGATTGGTCACGGATTATTAATTACTAATGTTGATACAGAAGTAGAGCCCATCCCGACTTTCACCGAATTTGGGGACAAGGAATTCATGGTTGCTGATGATAGAGGCTACGAACACATCGTCTGTAAATTGTCTACATAATTTCTTCAATATTCTGGCAGCGGACATGTGGTGGATGACCGACTAAAATTGAACAAGGTGCAAGCTTAGTGGATTAATGCATAAAGGATAGACAGATCATCGAATTTTCACGTTACAGACTGTCGAGCAAAGCAATATTCTAACGGATTAGTACCTTTGATGTTGCAGGTGGTGACAGAAATACAATATACGAACCATGGTGCTACGGTTAATACAGAAGATGGGTCACTTTACATGGCCAAATATGTTATTTCGTCTGTTAGCCTCGGAGTCCTTCAAAGTGATCTCATCAAGTTCAACCCTCCTCTCCCGGTAAACACAGATCGCCTACCCAATTCTCTTGACGATTTTCTTTAATGTACAATTCTGTAATATTGTACACTATTGTTGACCAATAATGGATTTCATACCATTGGTGTGCAGTGTTGGAAAAGAAAAACTTTCTTCAACTGCGATATCAGAACTTACACGAAGATATTCCTGAAATTTCCCACTAAGTTCTGGCCCACCGGGGATGGTACATAATTCTTCCTTTATGCTCACCCAAAGCGTGGATATTATACGTTCTGGCAGGTGGGTATTATGGCCAAATAGCTTTCCTATTCAGAAAACACGTTCACAACATAATAATATTATTGCGATTATTGATGGAATTGTTATTATGCTGCAGCACATGGAAAACGCATATCCAGGATCGAACATCTTGGTTGTAACAATCACATACGAGGAATCGAAGCAGGTAGAGGCACAGAGCGATGAGGAGACAAAAGCAGAAGCAATGGGGGTGCTCAGAAAAATGTTCGGTGATGACATTCCCGAAGCAGAGCAAATTCTGGTTCCAAAATGGTGGAGTAACCAGTTTCAGAGAGGGAGCTACAGTAATTATCCCATTTTGGTGGACAAGAAGCATTTCCACGACATAAGGGTAAGGCTAAAATATATATATACCAAGAACAATAAGGTTCTTTAATAATTCTTCTGAAGATATGTATGAAATTGAAATGCATAAAATTGGTTTGAGTGCAGGCACCGGTGGGTCTGGTTTACTTCACAGGAGAACACACGAGCGAGAAATTCAATGGATATGTACATGGTGGCTACCTTTCAGGTCTGTGTTGCTTTTGGTAGTTAACAAGCATATCATAGTGTCATATATTTGATTTGATTCTATAGGCATCTTCATTGCAGCTGCCTTCATATTTTTTCTAATAATTTGGTCCATGGATGTGCAGGCATAGACACAGCAAATATGGTGGTAGAAAGCATGAAGAAGAAAAAACAGCAACAGCTGCTCCACGAGGAAAATGGCTTTCATTCATGGTGCCATAGAAATCAGTTACAGGACCAATTGCAAGCGTGTGCTGAGTTGACATACTAATTTGTGTTAAAATCCCACATGTGTTGCGGGAGTTTATATTTATTTCTTGATGTGAACATTCTTTTATAATTACACGTTAATGTGGTGCCAATGTTACCACTATATCATGGGGTCCATACGTGAAAGAGAAATAAAACTTGATTTACCTTAAAAAAAATATGTACTTAAAAACAAAATTATTTGAAGACCGTTTATTTTTATTTATTTACCTTTTATGCGATGCCGCTTGGGGTACGCAAGGATATATACTTCAAATTTTATATTCAATTCTGGGTTAACAAGAATGTTTTATATTCAATTGAAGACCATTTATTTTGATTTATTTACCTTTTATGCGATGCCGCTTGGGGTACGCAAGAATATATACTTCAAATTTTATATTCAATTCTGGGTTAACAAGAATATTTTATATTCAATTCTGGATTAACAAGAATATGCGATAGACGCTTGGGGTATGCCAGAATATATACTTAAATTTTATATTTAATTCTAGGTTTACAAGAATATGATTTTGAATATTGGATTTTTTTGTAATTGTGATTTTTTATTGAAATAGCTTGGAGCGTTTTATAGTGTTGATGAATTCAATTGAATTTACTCCATCACAAGTGTGGAGAGTATTATTGTGTAGATGGGCAGCTTGTAGGTCACGTCAAGACGACTGTTCACAGCTTTGTTTATGCCAACTCAAACGTCCCATTTTCGGCCTCTCTGATATGCAGTCTGGTTAAACAAAATCTATGACCGGGGAAGTAAACCGAAATCTGGGATTGCAGGTTTGATATTTTGGGTGGACTCAGAGATCTCGGAAACCCTAAAATCGCATTTTGAAATAACTAGATTGTAGTTTTGCGGTGTTGATACTTTTTCAGCCAAAATACTGTTCGGGAAAATGGTCGGAAAAGCAGATGTTTTAGTTAAGGCACAGTGAGCCTGTGTTTACAAGTTAATTAAAAAAATTGGTGTTTCCAGTGACCTTTCCCGGTATTAGACAAACATAGATTTGTGTTATGAGTCATCAGGGAGTGTGCTTTTTAAAGTTATGGGTTGATTAGGAAGCTTTGGAAGACCTTTGATTATATTTTTGAAATAATAAGATTGCAGTTTGCACTTAATATCGGGTTAAAAGCATGACCACGCAGCCCGTATATATTGGAGTTTATCTACCGTCCATTAATATCATCCATATCATCCGTTTTTGGTTAAGAAGTCTAACCAATAAAAGATACAACTTACACAATTTTTTTTCAGCGAACCGAAAGTGGTCGGAAGAGGAATTATGAAATGATCGTTGCTACCATCAATTATAAAAAGATTAGCAACCAGAACTATACTAGAAAAAAATATTAGCCACCAGCCCTATATCATAAGGCAAGGTGATGGAAAAACGGCTACCGGATATCAAGTCTTAAGTTTGGCTTGTAAGTATAGGGACAGGGACTTCAAATGAAAGGTCGAATTGCTGTGATTGAGAATAATTACGATTATGGTTAATGAGGCATAAAAACACATTCTAAATGGTAGTTTAGAAAGGCCACACGATTCGTGAAAAGGCACCACAATATCTACAGGTTTAATGGGTATCATTGGCCGAGCTACCCAAGATAGCTCCAAATCAACAAGGCATTGCTGCTTTTCGTGGAATAAACAAGGCAATAATTCATCCAGAGCCTTAATGCAATTATAAGCTGTTGGGTTTTCCCATTATGAAACCACAAAGATTGGCCATCCTACACCAAAAGGAACTCATTTCAACTTTACCCAGACTGATGACCCAACAAATATCGATGATAATCACCAACCAAAAAAAAATGAAAAGAGTTGCATCATACCATCCAACTTAGCGAACCAAAGTCTAGAATTCAAGGCTCAGGCTACCCCTTCTTACATGAGCAGAGAAAGGTTTTTCCGATTTAAATGAGTTATATCTTTCCTGAAAATTCCCTATCCTAGCAGAAACTTGAAATGCTAGGCCTAACTTGAAATCGAATATATTTTTCACAGATGAAGAAAAGACACGAGATAAAAGTCCATAATGTCATTACAAATCAAACTTGAATGTTCTGTTTGGACATTATGAAACCACAGACACTCCTCATCCTACCGTAAATGAGAACCAGTATCGTTTTATTAAGACAGATGACAAAAGACTCATAATCAGTGAGAATCCTAACAAACAAAGAGCATCAATCCTTTTGAGTTTATTACCAGAAGAGAAAGAATACCAGAATGCAACGGAGAGATGTACAACTACAGGCCTAAGCTTTCAACGTCACCTACTTATACTGCCCAAACAGCATATCCATGACTCCCCTGTTGAACCGACCCATGCTCTTCATGTGCTGCCGAGCTGCTTTGTCGTCGACGACGAACCCCTTCTACTTTAGCTTTACCAAGAGGTGCCGCATCTCATCAGCCTTCTGTGCCTTCAAGTAGGAATCAACCAAAGCCACATAAGTGGCAGCATTGGGCTTCCACCCATAGCCCAGCATCTCAAGCGTATATTTTCCTGCCTCCTGAAGCATTCCACCCTGGCACAGCCCCTGAATGAGAACAGAGTAGCTATACGAATTGGGCAAGATCGTTTGATCGTTTGATAAGATCTGTGCAGGAGAAATGTTGGT
>APFE030885856.1:0-11308 GCA_000404065.3 Pinus taeda
TACCGAAATTTTGGGTTGAACACATGTCCAGTTCACAACGCATCCAGATCATTAGGCATATGGTGTTATGCATGGTCATCAAAGATATTAAACAGCTTCAAGCACGTTCTTTTGAAAATAAAGATTGATGGAAGGCAGGGACCGTGAAAACAGAGCATATATCTTCACCAAAGAATGAGTCATCAGCACAGTTGGAATCCAAGGTAGCTCGTTCAGTGAATGCCTCTCAAATGCATTTCAGCCACTACAGAAATAGTACAAGTGTCAAAGATCAAGAAGGAATCATGCACACAAGGAGATAGAATTAGAGTTTGAATAGGAATAGGACTCTATGTATTGAAAGCACAATACCTTTGTATTTAATAAGTTTGTTTAGATATAGATAAGGTAATTAATGATAGGATATCGAGCTCCCCTCATGCTGGAGGAGGAGACTCAAGGTAGTTTAATTTTGTTTTCCTATATATAGGAAAAACTCTGATGTAAAAAAGGGTTGGAGATTTTTATCAAAAAGAAAAAACAGAGTTTTCATATTGGCTTATGTAAAGTGTTTTGACAGTAATAGAAAGTACACTGTTTCTTCCCAAGATTCATCTTTTGTTTCAAATGTTTAGAATATATGTGGTTTGGTTTTGTTCATCTTATTTTACAGTTCACTAAACATGCAATCACTCTGAATTCACATAAGTGCTCAGACTTCCTGTGTATGTTTTTTGAGTTGAGGTTCTTCTTGGTAGATTTTGGGAACATTGAACATTATATTGCCTTGGTTTCCTGATTGAGTAGCTACTTGTTTACTGTAGGAATGTATGGACTCCATGAGCCCAATGGAGAAAAGCCTTATTTTTGTTGTTCCAACCAGCCCAATTTGGGGAAAATTTTTTCATATAACTAATTAAAGAGTTATCCATCTTTCTTGCCTTTAATGCATATCAAAATCTGTGAGAGAGCCCTCTTTGATAAGGAGGCTAAACCTTAGTCTAAAGCCTGGTCTGAAACAGTTTCATGAGATCTTATTAAGTAGCAGCCCTTAGTACTGATTTTGTGATAACAGAGCCATCAAAAATGATGCAAGAGAATCTTACCTCCAAGTAAAAATACATGTTGACTAGATATGGGGGTATTTCATTTATGAAAGGATTTGGTTCCGTAATTATTTATTTAATTTTATTTTCCTATGTTTTCATGAGAAAATGTGTATAAGTGATGAATATTGTAAATAGGAGAAGCCTAGAGAATAATTGAGAGAGTTGGAGAGATTATAGGTTTGGTTAAATCTCTTGAGGGAAAAATAGGTCTAGGAGATATAATGGTTAGTTTGTTAAGGAAATTATGGATCTAAGCCAGGATTTAGTTTAGGATACTTTATATAATTATGTAGCCAAAAGGAATGAGAAAAGTGTGTCATAGAGAATAGAGATGTGAGAGAATCGAGAAGAGTAGGGTCAACTAAGAGCCAAGAAAGGAAGGCCAATAAATGTATTATCACGCCTAAACTATGTTGTACATATTTATGTATTTTAACTCAAGAAGCATTATGTTAAATTAGTCCTATGTTTGTAAATTATGAATTATTGTAGTGTGTGTGAATCGTACTCTCACTGTTGATGAAACAATCTTCTGTCATATTCTATTTGTGTGAAATAAAAGTTATATAGGGACAATGAGGAAGATCTAGTTAAGCTTATGAGAGATCATCCATAGATACATGTAGCAGATCAACAGAGACCGTGGGGGAGTCTACTAAATCTTAGGAAGGATAGTGAGAATATTGATATGAAATATTAGGAAGGAAAGCACATTCTAAGAATGCGAGCAATACAAAATGGTTAGAACCTTCTGTGATGGAATGTGCATAAGCTCTGACCAATAATACTTGGCATGATTGTTAAGTAAGACCTGTAAAAGAGAGCATTGTAATGAGACAATTGTTATAGAAGAAAGTTGGATGTTGTAGACCAAAGGTATAGATGTGTTATGTTGTGCTTCATATCCATTAATTCCATTAAACTAGGAGACAAAGGTGAATTTGAGTAGAGGTTGGGAAATCAATGTAAGTTAAAGTATGTAGAAATGACAGAGGAGAAGCAACAGTAATAAACAAAGTTGAGTCAGAGTATACAAGTGGAGGAGACACCAATACTTAGTTTTTTAAGCATTCACGAGAGCTCGTCTGTTAACATAAACTAGGAGACAGAAACAATTTTCTGTTAATAAGAAGTCACCAAGAGACAGTATTGGGCTAATGTGTCCTAGGAGGTTCTATCCTAGAAGGTCGAAAAGAGGAGTGTATATGAGAATAACGTATCTTACTAGATGTTAGGCTAACTTGTGAATTCGTCTAATAATAAAGAGGTCAGGATATTATGGAAGCATGAGTGGGACTGCGAGGGTATGTCGACTATGCCCAAAGGTAAGTGCATGTGTGTTTTTAAAAAGGATAGGAATAACAATTAATGGGTGCCATGGTTTACTCTTGATGGGGAAATATTGGAGTTTTCCTCCCATAACATCTCTTTGCATGCATCTTAGAACAGGTCAGGGTGACATAAGCCTCAGATGACATGTCCCAATGGATAAAAGAATTGTTTATTAATGGAAAGGATTAAGATGATATGTACAAGTGACAAGGAAAATGAATGTGACTCTGGTCATTAGAGTTGGTCATATTATGGGGAAGGAAAAAGCGACATAAACTTATAGGAGGTGTGGGGCCTGTGCTATTGTTTATATTGATAATAGGGTGAACCCCTATTCCTTTCTGCTTGTGTACAGATAATACCAATGTTGGAGTGGTTTTGAAGAGAGGAATGTGGTTGGAACCCCAAACCCACATGAAGGTTGGGAATGAATTAAACCACCCCATGAATAAGTCAACATCTATTGAAAATTGACCTTTAGATGTACCCTGGGATTGAAGGAAGCGCCTAAGCCTTGGCATAGTGAACCTGGGAAATAATAAGCAGGCTTATCACTGATAAGTGTTAGGCCTGCATCATAAATAAAAAATAAAAAAATCCCTTTGAGAGTCAAGTTACTATAAAACATTGGAGAGTTTGGGGTGTAATGATATGATCAAGGATATTATGACCCAAAGGAGCATATATGAGGTTAAATGTCTATGATATGACCCAAAATTGTGAATTTGTTGGTTACAATGTGTGTAATTTGGTTAATTATGATATCTTAAGTAAATGTTATGAACCAAATTCTTAATATTGTTGACTATTGTGTTTTCATTTTTCAAAGTTAAGAGGAGACTACAAATGTCCAAGATAAATATTGCAACATGAATAATGTTGGAATATTGTTTGGATACCTAGGTTTTTCATGATTCCCAATTTGGATACCCTATCTTTGAAGGAATTTTTAATCTAAATACCTAGATAAAATGGGAGCATAGGATATATGGTTGAAAATATTATTCTAATAAATTTCCAATAATATATGGCACTCCTAACTCCAAGGAATGAGGAGATATGAAATATTCTACCAGATTGGTCCAGGGAGAAAGTACAAGTCATACCAACTAGTTTTACAAGTCATCCTCATAAGTGAATGTAACAACACTATAATAAAGGATATGCATTCATTAGAAGAGTTTCTAAGAAAGAAGATATCTTTGGTGCAGAACAAAAGCTAGGGAATACTCTTGGGGTATTAAAGTTGGAGAAAAAATGTGATTTATAGGTCATATTGTAATTTTAGCTATAACTTTTCTTCAAGGATGTTTTATATTGTGAAAGTTGGAGAAAACAAAGGATATATCTCTAGGTACCTTCGATAAAAATATCAAGCATTTTTTCACTATAAATTTAGATATGTGCCCTGATGAAGTTAGAGTTCCTAAATGCTCTTGAAATTATCTTCAAAAGAAGTTAGCTTGGAATTTCCATTATAAATTTTTCCTATATGTTTCATATGTGAAATATATATATATAATTATATATATAATATATATATAATATATATATATATATAATATATATTATATATATATATATATATATATATTATATATTCTAATATATATATGTATATATATATATATATATATATATATGATATACCTTTGGTTTCCTATAATTTTGGAGATATGCTCCAAGGAAGCTAGGAGTTCTGAGATGCTCTTGAAGTATGCTTCAAACAAGTCAGTTTTGAATTTTCATTATAACTTTTTTGTGGGATGTTTCAAACTGTGAAGTCCAGAGGAGATAGAGGAGAGAGCTTTAGGTACTTATAATATAATTTTTTTACCTTGGTTCACTATAATTTTGGAGATATTCTCTATCGATGCTAGGGTTACTAAATGGTACTAAAATTAGCTTCAAACATGTTATTTTGGATTTATTTCTACAACTTATTTTCTGGGACATTTCAAACTATTGAAAACTTCATATATTTGAGGAGACATACATAATTATCTTAGGGTCAAAATTTAGAATCATATCTGCAAATTTGCATATGTGGCATGTTGTACAACTTTGTTCTTAAGAAGACGCCAAAAATAACAAGTTTTAGGAGAAGAAAACCTAGTGAAGGAAGAGACACTAAGAAAACCTAGTGATGGAATAAGCAACAAGTAGACTTGGTGAAGGTGGAAGCAACTAAAAGACTTGGTGAAGGTAGAAGTATAAAGAAGAATCAATAAAGTAGGTTGGTGCCTATGTATATTTGTAATAGATGGGATTAGTTTCTTCTCTATGTTGGTGCCTAGAAATTTTTAAGTAGATGGGATTAGTGCTTTGTGTAGGTTTCTTCCTACAAATATTACAACAAAGGGGATTGATGTCTCCTATAGGTTCGTGTCTACAAATATTCTAGCAGGACAGATTGATGTCTTTTGTAGGTTGGTGCTTATAAATATTTTGAATTGGTGTCTCTTATTGGTTAGTTCCTACAAATATTTTAACAATAGGTTGGTGGCTATAAAGATATGTTATAAATAAATTTTCATTTATAGCTTGTGTTCCATATGAGAGATTGTTTGGTTATGATCCATGAATGCTTGAATAAGTACGAAGTTGTATCATACTATCTTACCACCCCCCTGCTCTTAATATAAGTGTGAATCCAACAATTCGTATTAGAGTAGGTTCCTTCATAAGTATTCCAACCATTGGAAAGAAGATCTCAAAGGGACCATGGCCAATCATGAAGGTTCTTTCATATGAAGAGCTTCATTAGTTGATGGAACAAATTATGTCTTTTTGGAGGGTAAGGATCATAACTTATCTAGTGTTTCTTATTTTAACATTTGGAAATTTATAGTGGATTGTTATAAATCTCCAAAAAATCCTCCATTTAATTAATATGGTAATAGGGTTTGTCCAAATAATGTAATATCCATGAATGCCATTTTTTGTGGTATGTTAGAATTGGAGCTTTTCAAAGTAATGCATAGTGAATCTACAAATCACACGAACTATGAAAGTGATGACAAGGTGAAGAGGGAAAAGCTTCAAACCCATTGAATAAAGTTTGAGAGGTTGAAGATGAATGATGAAGATGATGTTCCAACCTACTTCCTTCATGTGCATGAGATTTGTCAACATTGTCAAAAAATTGGTGTATAAGTTATAGAACCAATGATTGTACGAAAGGTGCTAGGATCTCCCCCAATTATATTTGACGAAAAGGTCTAAGATATTGAAGAAATAAATTATCTATAAAGTGTAAATATAGATGAGCTACATGGAATTCTCATTTCATATGAAATGATGATAGAAAAAGGAAAGTCAACTCTAAAATAAACATCTTTGAAAGTTTCAAATAATAGGGAGAAATTAAATTTAATGATTATTCCAACAATGAATGAGATGTGGAAGAAGCATAATTTATGAGAAAGATGAAAATAGGATCTAGAAAACAAAAAGGTAAACTACCATTCAAATGTTTTAATTATGATAGATTAGGAAATTCTGCTACTAAATTTCCATATTCAAAATGTTAGGGAAATGATTATAAAGAAGAGCATGAAAATAGAAGCAAATCTTATAGTCTCAAAAGGGGAAAGCATTCCAAGAAGAAATATTTTATTCCAGAGAAGATAGTAGCTTCTTAGAAGGGAGTGATGAATATGCATCTAGTATTGAAAAACAAGAAATTATTTTCATAGTGTTTATGGTGTTGGATTCCGCTAACATTGAAAGGGGATCTCCCTAGTTTGAAGTCCCAATGAGAACTCATGTCGTTTGGTTTTGGAGTTCCATCTGGTCATATGGTTCGGGCATCATTGAATGTATTAAAGATATGCCTTGGGTACCAACCAACATAAGATAACACACACTACTTTGGGGCAACAAGGATTTAAGCTTTGTGAGACATCCAATATAAGTTATACGAGGGAGACTTCCACAACTAGTGAGGGAAACGAACCACTGATTAGAAAAGTAATAGTACTATCCTAAAGGGGGGCCTAGGAAGAAAAAGAAAGACTTGTTGAATACTTGCATATTAGTCCACATAGTAAATAAAAAGCATTAAAGCATAACAACATTCATTCAATAATAGCCATATCTAAGCAACAAATTAGTTCAATAACTTACTCTTTAAATAAAGAAACATATAGCATAAACATAATGAGAATAGTCAGACTACATCTACAATACATGTATACAGGAATGTTGTCTCATTGAGCTTTTAATTAAAAGTGTAAGATCCCAGGTACACTATTACATGAATGAAACATTGTATCCAATAGGGGAAAATGAAGCCAAAAGTTACTTATCTAAAGAATGATCTATCTCCTATGTCTTACAAGAGAATCTAAGTCAAGACCTCTAGAATTTAATGCCTTCCAAAAGAATTTTTCTTGAGTTATGAGGAGCTATTTATAAAAATTGACAATGACTTTTGAGCTTCCTCATGACTCTTTAACTACTATGACTATTCATATTCTATACATGACTCATTACATTCCAATGTGTGTATTTTCATATTCCACATGTGTCCCTTGGACTTAATTACATAAAATATATTACAGAAGACAATTTACAAATGAGACGATGGCCTAATAAGAAAAAAATGACAATGGAAAAAGACTCATCAAATGGATAAATAATTTTCTTCCTCATGGAGTTCACTTGTAATGTAAGTGTGCCATGCTTTAAACTCCTTTGCAATGGCTTCGACCCGAATTGGAAAGTCCCCTTTGTAGTTCATCTACACCTCTAATGCCTCTGTTAGTATATTCTTGGAGCTTGATTGTACATTATTCCACAGTCATGAGAGATTCATGTGTGCTTTGACTGGTGCAAAGACATACTATAGAATAATGTCTTTGCTTACCTCCAAACCTTCCCATTCTCTTTCCTACTTGATTTGTTTGATATATTCCCTGATATCCTGGAAGATGACTTCTCTGCCTTTGATTTCTTCAAGAGGTGTGATGGCAAGCATCCCATGTTTCTTTGTTAGAGGCTCAAGCCCATTATGCAATTGGTTATATGCAGCCATAGTACTAACTGATTGTGTTCCAAGATGTGAGTAATTCTATGGGTGGAATCTCAACTGAACTTTTCCTATTTCTGCGATAATCTTGTCCTTGTTTTCCAAATGTTGTGGAGCATATAGATATTTAGCAGCGCATTCTTATATCTATTTAACTACTCTATTTTCTATATTCATGAGTTTCACCACTTCCTATGTGTTCTTCTAAATGCCAATAAGAGGATCCATGACCTGTTGTATAAGTATCATCTCATCATATAATCGTGCCATGGTGTCCTCCATTGGCCCCAACTCTTCTTACGTGGATGACTTCCATTTTGTAGTGTTGAAGTTATGTGATGAAAATTGTTGGTTCTCCGCTACAAGATGTTATTCCTATTTCTTCACTGTAGCAAATCCTCTTCTCAATCTAGCATTCTCATTCAGTAAGTGCTCAGATTTATCCTGTGCTGCTATAACGAATGCAACATTTGTCGCCATATCTACCCTCATATTTCTTCTAGTGTTGGGATAGATCAGTTTATCTATAGACACTGAGATAGGATTATGAGGATCCTTTGAGAAATATCTATGTCTCGATTGCATGATCCTCTTCTTCAGTTTATCGAACATTACACTGCATACATCTGTAACTCTGTCTACTGGTGGAGGTGTGATCCTTATCTCTCCAAATGGAAGATGAATGCCTATGAGAGGATGTTCTTCTGGAGAATTTGGTTCTTCCTCCATTGGTTTGATGGTATCTTCTTCCTTAAAATTCTCCTCTTCCATCTCTTGAGTCAACTATTCTTCTTCCAATCTTTGTGTTGCTTCCTCTTCTTGGGACCTCCTCTGTTTCTCTTCTTCTTCTCTCATTTTCTCTTCTTCTTCTGCTTGTTGCTTCTCCAACAACTCATCACGTTGAATCTTCCTCTCTTCTTCTCCTGATTATCCTCTATCTTTCTCTGCTATGATAGCTCCTAATTTTAAGGAATCAACTTTCCGTATTTTCTACTCTCGCATGTCGAAGAATATTTGATCCTTTTCTTGGGAGCTAGTTTCCTTGCTTGAGGTGTTATCTCCTCCTCCTCCTACACCTACAAATCTTAAGCTCGTGGATCGTGAGGTGAACTGGTATCCATTAATGGATTTGTATTCATGTTGGCATTGTACCAACTCTTTATATTCTCATCCTCTGTTGTGTTCATTGATGAGTACCCCATATTATGATTAATCCTTTGACAATGATGGTTGAAAATTCGCCGAGATCATATCCATGGAAGTCTTTAGTGGCGAAATGTAGATGGGTGAAATCATGTATCTCTACTTCCGTATCCTTGTGACTCTTTAATTCATACAATCCAATCCTCAATGGAAATATAAGCCAAGGGGCTTTCTTCTTCTTATGGAGAATTCTTGACAACCCCTTGTCCAGCTGATTGGAAACTTATTACATGACCACTTTGTTGGTCACATATCGTGGCATAAGATGGGGGGATATCTGAAAATCGAAGCGCATGATGTATGTACCCTCTGGAGATACAAACCAATACGTGATATCTCAAAGTGAATCCTTTACCTGATCTATCATGCAAGGAGGATCAACTTCAAATATCACGAGAAAGATGACTGCAAATAAGTGTTCAAATAATTTGTCATATACACCTATGAAGCTTATTTATGGTAACACTTTGCAGTGGAAGTAAACTAAAAAATTCTCCTGAGGGGTCCACTTCCAGTTCATTCTCCAGAACACATACTGTGCATAGATTCTATCTAAGATAAATGCATACATGTAGATTTCTGGTGCTTGGTTCGCCCATAAAGATTATTTTTCCTACCCGACCTAACACTGCAACTCAAATGATATGATATCCTCCCAACTAAAAACTCTCCCATGATTCACTACTATATTGAGTGTGTATATCTAGTTCTCTTGAAACACCTCAACGTTCTTAATCCCATATAATCAATAATACATGGCTATCAAGTATTGATAAACATCCATGAGAATATTTGTTGGATAAACTGCAAATGGGCGATGGTGAAAGTTGGTAGGCTTTTGACACCATGTTTTGATAATATCAGATCAGTAGTGTCAAGGGTTACCCATTTTGTGTATAAGTTTTCTTTTGCACATTCATTAGGCTTGAGAATCTTATAATATGTTTGCATATCTTCGTGAGAACAGGTGGAAAGCTAATTTCCACTCTCACTGCATAGCATAATGTGAGGATCATCCATATGTGTAATGATCCATTCAATTACTTTTTCACATGGCATGATCAAGAATTTGCATGCAATCTTGTGCATCATGGACTTCTTGATGTTGATGTATGCATGCAAATATTCTAAGTCCCCATGAAACTTCTCCTACATGAATTTGTTGTATATTTTTCTCCATGTGACATGTGTATCTTTATCAATAAAGCAGTGAGTATCTGCATGTATGGGAATATTGGGCCATTTAACTTCCACAGGTTCACCAATGCTTGCTTTTGAAATTTCTTTGGGGGTCACTTTGCAAGGTGGCATGTCTCCAAAATATGATGAAAAAGTGGTAATACTTTTAGCACGAATTCATGTTTGGGGAAACACACTCATAGTGACGGTATTATCTTAAAAACACCTAACTATGTAACAATACTTATAAATCATGTACACACAACTATCACGGATGATAAATCATGAAAAAATATGAACAAAAACATAAAATAACTTTCATGCATGATAGAATAGGCATGCAAACTATGAGGGAGCACTTTCAAAGAATTAAGGGAACATGCAAGTTCATTCAAGGCTTTGCAGTGCACTCATGCGCTCAAGCAAGGGGAAAAACCAACTAGGGCGCATTGTCAGACCCTAAAGGGTCGAAGGCATGGAATAATGGGCCTTTAGGTCTTCCCTATGTGCCCATGCGTTCAAGGAGACAAGGAGGGCGCACTTTCACACTTTGAAGTAATGAAGGAGGAGGTTAACAAAGCTTCAGACCTTCACAATATGCCCATGCGCTCAAGGAAAAAGAGGGCACACTATTGCACTCTAAAGGGTTGAATGGATATGCTTCATTCCTTCATTATGAGCTCATGCGCTCAAGAGAGGGAACAATCCTTCGTGATGAAGAATGTTATAGCACCATTTACCACTCTTGGTAGATCTGATGCTCTGATTATGACCCAGGGCAACTCTTCCTTCCAGACTTGGTCCAAAATCTAAAAAACAATGTTTTATTCCCTATACGCTACTTTTCCCTGTGATAAAAGAGTGTACACATGGGTCAGCATATATCCAACCTATGTACATATGTTAAAACACTTAAAAAAATTAAATTTCCTTAATTTTGGGCGGAGTTCACGGGTTTTACCTATTACTCACCTCCTATTGCCCATGGCCCAACTGTTTCCCAACTAAAACGCTAATTTGGAGAGGTATAAATAAACCTCCATGGGAAGGCCTTAAGGGAGAAAGGATGAGATATTGTTACTATAGTTAGATTATACCTGATCAAGTCTGAAGAATCCTTGTGCCTCCTGCACCCCCCAAAGCTTTAGGAAACCCTTGTTTCCTTGATTATGGATATCCCCCATCTTACTTGAGATATCCTTGTATTGGTGATGGAGGAAGATTGTTGAAGGTTGGGAAAGGGCGGATCTGGCGGACGGTTCCGCTTGGAGCCGGAGAAGGACTCAGGTTTTATTTCTCCACCTTATTTATAACTTACTTCAATAAAAGGAACGTTGTTTTGTTTCTAATATGAAATGCGTTTATGCATCAAAATTATGTTGTAATTCATTTATGAATCTTATATTGATGTATAATTAGTCATTCATTTATATGATTTAAAGTTAACACCATGTATATGCTTTATGTTTCTACT
>APFE030885859.1:0-19942 GCA_000404065.3 Pinus taeda
AAATGGAGCACACACATGTTAATAATGAGTAGGTGCAAGTTTATAAAAAATTGAAGATTTCTATGGATTCAGTCCTGGCTAGAGAGGACATAATTAACAACACTCACGCCTACACCATGAGGTTGGCACACGAAAAAGAGAGAATCTAGGAAACATGAGAGCATATTCAAAATTAATAACTCCTTGTGAAAAATCAGAGACCTCATTCCTACTGCAACAAATTGATGATATTTCTCCTATTTGTTAAATTACTTTGAACAAATTACTTGCAGTTTTCTACGGCAAATATCGAAATACATACATTGTAGTCTACAAAAAATAAAATATTGCAGAAATTAAACACTACACTGGAGATAAATAAACACACACAATTACATTGTTGTTTTTGGACAAACGTCCCTAAAAAAACCCAATCTGGGAAAATCGACGCAACAACTGAGAATTTTATTATTATACAGTAGTAATATGAGTACAAATCATTAGATGCCCAAATTGGCAATTTGATATATAGAATAAACTGGCAAAGAGGTAGTGAGAAAAATTCTCACACTGTTATTGGCGATCAAAATCTGATTTGGGCTCTGGATGGCTAGCCCCAGGTTGCCTCTGTGTAGTATAGCTAAGGGGGATATTATGGGGAACAGAGGGAGAAGATCATTGTGTCTATAAATCCTAGTTGCAAGCACAATTTTATAAATGGTAATTTGGCAAAAAGATTGCAAGTCCCAGCCAAACAAATGGAGCACACACGAGTTAATAATGAGCAGGTGCAAGTTTATAAAGATTTGAAGATTTGACTTGCAAATATATGAAAATAGAAATATTCCCAGAAATAACAAGAGAGAAATAGATAAACTTCAAATTTTTATTAATATCAAACCCTTGAGGTAGGGTAACACCATAAAATCATTCCTTAAGGAAGGAGAACAACTCCACAAGCCATATGCTTGCCAATACAATAATCCTTGACCTCTCTCCATGGGGAATCTTTAGCCTCTATATAGGCTTCATACATACAATACTCTGGGTTGTTACCATGGATCTTTCAATACCATGTATCTAATATAATGGGCTTATCACATTATTCCTAACTACTTGTGGTCTCTTACATGATGCGGGTTAACCACTTTATTAATTAACTATGACTCATCACATTATTATATTATTCTCTTGGGTACCTCCCTTTGTACTCCACAATATCCCCCTAAGTATACTACATTCCACCCCCCTTAAACATGTTTCGTTCCCGAAACATAAGAATAACACAAATAAGATCTACTCAAAAGAGTAGTCCACTGGTAGCATGCACGTGCATCTAGCCATTTGAGAGACAAGTGATTACTCGATCTAGTTGGTGCCTTGCTCGCTTGAGATGGGAGTTGATCTTGGTGGTTCCTCTGTGTTGATGTGCTCACCCCTCCCATTCGAGTCTCGAATTTAAACCCAGATCCATGTTCTTTGACATATCCACTCTTTATGATATACTAGGGCAGCCCTAGGTTCATGCTAACTTTCCACCTTCTTCATGCTTCGTATTCTTAGATGGTAATGTTACTGCCTAAATTAGCAGCCTTGGTAAGGCTTGGTCAAGCTGCCAAACGGTAAGCACATAGGAGATTCACCCACTGTCACCTCAGTGCAGTCTCCTCACTTTAGGCCTACTCCTAAAATACCAAGAGGTGTATCCCAATCTACACACTTCACCAGTGATCTTAGAAAATCAGTGCCTATAAACACACAATATGAAGGTTAGGAGTTAAAATGGAACAAATGCTAGGTCTGATATATAATATTTCAATGCAGAAAATACAAACCAGCAAGCAAAATTCACTCAAAATATTTGATAATTGGTTACCTTTGAAGCTTGAGAGAGAGAAAGGCGCAAGATTAAGTGAGATGATTTACCCTTGATTATTATTTGATTTGTGACCTGATTGTGATAAGCTTGTTACTTTCCTACGCTTCTAGATCTGGAAAACAACACAGAAAATGCAGAAAAACAGTTTTGGACTGTCTTTGAAGCAACCCAAAAGTGTGGAAACACATTTAGAATAATGAATCTTTTGGTGCTTGAGCTAGGGGATTGAAGTTGGAGTGACAATACATCCAACAATGAATAATATGCAAGTAAACAATGAATTACAAGAATTCAATCCAAACTTGCATGAATTGGGTTCTAATCTCCAAGGGGTTAAAAACTTAAAATATAGAAAGTGCCCTAATACTTTCAATTGTTAAAAATATGCAATGAAAACACTTCAGAATATTACTAGGGCTTTTAAGAGGTTAGAGACAACTTTTCATGGAACTCTAGGCAAGGAGCCTCACCAATCTTTGAAGATGTAGCTGTAAATAAAATTCTGATTTGTGAAAACACCTTCAAAACCTTCAAATAGATGTCAAATAAGCCTTCAAAACAATAATATGAGGGCCATTTTACTTAGGCCTTTAGATATTCAATGTGGCACAACTTCCATGAAAAATGCGTAAATTCAAGAATGTGTTTTGTTAACTTTTTTGGAAATAATAAATGAAAGATTCTCCACAGTTTACTCTTTATTTCAGATGGTTAGTTTTTTTTTTTTTAATCCATCAATCTTTTCAAATTTTCTATTTTTAGGGTTTTTTGAATAATATAAATAGACAAAAGACAATTGTAAGAATTTTGAAAAAATCATGGTTGGTTGTTGGATTCGGGTCCACTAGGGCTATGGGGTCAAGATGGATGCCTCTCTTAAGTTGGTTGTCCAATGCTTGTGGATTAGGGCGAAGAGGAAGCATCCTAGAAGTTAAATTACCTCTTTGTCTAATCAAGACAAAGATATGAAACAAAGGCATATTACAAGGGATCCATTTAGGTGGAAAAGCTTTCAACCATAAGATCAACTATGACATGGAATAAAATGAAACCCTTGTTGAGGAACCTTAGGTATAGCTCAACAATGATATTCAATACTTACCTCACACCAACAAGAGAGAAGTGAGAAATTAAACCCTAGATGTCTAGCTCAACAAGTAGATTCAATACTTACCTCACACCAACAAGAAAGAAGTGAGAGATGAAACCCTACTCTACAAGTGACAAAGTTACCCTTTAATGGATCGATCTTGCTAGCCTTTGTCGTAGTCTTGAATAAATCACAAATTTTCCTTTGAAGTTTAGAACAACTAAGAAAAATAGGCTCCAATGTCAACACCAAGCTTTCTTGAAAAGTGTTACATTATGGCATAATGATTTCAACTATTAACGATGATTTGGAAGGAAGAAGAGCTCTCTATTTATAGATGAGGCTCACAACATATCTTCCCCTTTTGCTCCAAAGAAAAAGGTGACTTGTCATCCATAAAATGCTTGGAGACTAAGTCAATTACAAAAATTACATTGCTTAAAACCCTCAAGTTAGAGGTGCTGTCCCACAATAGAGTTTTGTCTTGCAAGAAAGGACGATCGATTTGGCCCAAAAGTGCAATATTCCCTTGGATTTTGGTTTGAAATAATTTTTGGAATGCTTGGGAGGCCATATGATTTGCTTAGCTTGCTCAACGTTCTTCTTTTGGGACGTTGGATCCCTCCAATGGCTAGTGAAAGGTGGATGACATCTTGATTTTGGACCATTCTCTTGCTTGAAGTGTGCTTTAAGGCTTTCTTTTGTTTGCTTATGGGTTGTCCTTGGTCCATTAGAATATCGTTGACTTGATATAACACTTTGTTTGCTCATAATAAATGCTATTTTTCCCCTTTAACCCTTGAAGGCCGCTCCAAGTGAATTTGGCCCCATTTTGAAGATGACCACATGCTTGAAAAGGTACTTCTAGCAAGGCATTTTGAGTGCTTCAACTTGGAAATGGCTTGACTTAGGGGTTGCAACAAATCTTCTCTTTGCTTTGGAGGAAGTGGGATGTTGCCATGGTGAGTAGAAATGCATAGTGAATTGTTGTATTACCATAAAGAATGATGGCCATGGCCAAAGACTTCGACATAAATAATATGTTACATGTAGGAACAAATAGGTGCACCTTGATCAGGTAGAATGGGTACTTACATAGAACAATCACCTTTATAGGGCTTTAGACAATAAGTGTTCCTTAAAATCATGTGTCCTAATAGGCCCATCTCCATGATGTGCACATACCAATCTAAGACATAAGTATGCTTGTCAAGATAGGGGGTTTCCACCCACCAAGTGGTAGTTAGTAAAGCCACAAAAAAAGGCACCATGAAGATGAAGCTATGAAGACTGGCCATGACTATTCACCATTGGGGATGTAGGATACACTTTTACACTTTATCCCACATGGCGTTATAGAATTGTAAATTGCACACATTTGGGCTTACAAATGGTGTGTTTAGAAGTTTAGGAGTACGCCTGTTGAATGAGGGGGAACAAGTAACATTGGAGAGGCCATTTGGGTGATGAACAATAGCAAAGCAACAAATGAGAAGGGTTTCTAGGTAGATTTCTTTAAGCACAATCATTGTGCTTTGGTTTCTCACTTGGTTGACCTCTTCAACCATGTGGTTCATACTAATTTCTAATGGCATGGTCACATCACATTATTCACGTGATACACAAATTGAGCCCCAACTTAGTGTTGGATTTTTGTAACTATGGTTGGTCTTCATAATGTATATTTGAGCCCTTAATGTATTTGTAACCATGTTCTTCATGCTAGATTAAAAAAGAAGATTATTAAAAGACATGTTCTTCATGTCGGTTGAATAAGGAAGAAATTTGAATTTGTAAAAAATGAATTTCAAGCCTATCCACACGTTTGATTTGATTCAAGATTTATCTTTGTATTATATACATGTCTCGTCATTGGTATTTACTTATGCATGAGATCTACACACTTTAAAGTATGGAAGGCACTGTACTTAAAACTAGATCTAATAGCAAGTGATCTTTTTTTATTGGAGTTCTGTCAAGACCAAGTATATGTCTAGCATGACCTGTATGAAAGGTTGGATCTCGATACCTTGAAGAGTGAAAGATTCATCAATACAATACTTTGAAGGACAGGTATGATCGTTGATGAAAAATCTTCAATCATGTTCAAGGAAATATTGGTAATATGTTATTTTGATATGACAAGAAGTAATGACAACTTATTTTGAGTTGTGCCTAAAAATAAGACATTATCATGTAAGAAAAATATGTGACCTTTAGATTGAAGTGCTTCTCTTTGGAGATGTTATATTACGTGTTCCTTGAAACTCAAGCTTGATTGAATAAAGCCTTGAAAGACGCCCAAACTGTCTCTTAAGAATCATGATGTTGTATTGGAAACAAAGGGAGTTTAGGAAGGTTATTGGAACAACCATAAGATTATTTGAGCCTAAAATGTCAAATTACTGAATTGAATAATCCTGGTAATTAGCAGTGCAAAATTTGAAGATGATCCTTTTTAAGGTCATTTAGATGGCCCAAATATCTTGAGTTCATTTTTTAGAAGGAAAGGCAGAGTCCTTCTTGAAGATTAGAAGTTTAAAGGCCTTCTTGATGATGTTATTTGCAAATCCAGTACTATGACATAAATGACTAAAAACATTGAAGTTTTCATTGAATTGAAGAAATTTCAACCCCCACTCCGGTTATTAGTTTTCCTTATCACTCCATGCATTTAGTTTTAAATCCAAGCATGATAAAAATTCTAAAATCTGGAAATGACAATAATTTTCTGAAAAAACATATTTAGAGATTTTACAACTGCTGAAATTGCAAAAATAAAACACAACAAAATTATAACAGCCACACACAAAAAATAACACATTGATTTTTGGTCAATGTGACCCTAGAAAAACCCCCTACAACTCTTGGGGAAAATCAGTTTGAGAGCTCTTTATTTCTGAAAAAGCTTTTTTCAGAGAAATTGAAATACATAGTAAAAATTCCAGCAACCACAAATTACAACTTATCTCGATGTCCGTGCTTCAACCCCACCTCGAAAATTGTGCCAATCAGCAAACAGCGAAAACAAAATTTTTTAAAGCAATAAAACAACATTAAATGTTGTATAGCTAGCCTTGAAAAATGTGCTCAGAATTTGCTGTCCCTCTTCCTTGATTTCTGTGCCTTTCTCCTGCTGTATGGTTTTTCTTTGGGATGCGTGCCAATAAATGTTGCTGCCCAGATTTGCTGAAATGTTTTCTTGCTGCTCTTCTTCACTTCCTCACTCCTAAGAAATTTTTTCCTTGCTCTCTCTTCTCTTTCTCTCAAATGCTCATGAAGGAATGAATTGATCTTTTCCGCTTCTTTGCTCCTTTTATTCTCTAAATGACCTTTTGGGTTACCCTAAGATCTAATGACTGAGATTCATTTAGATCTAGGGATGAGAATAAATGTGCATTTAATTCTCACTTTCTATTTTTTGATTCACCCACTTAAATAAAAACCACTTCGCCTTTTATTTCCATAGTCACTTTTTCACTTTCCAATTCTTCATTCACTTTAATAAAGTCACTTTTAAAGTAGAATGTAACTTTACCACTTATAAAGTCACTTTTAAATTAAATTGACTTTACCACTTATAAAGTCATTTTAGGAGAAAAGTACAAATAAATTTGGACACTTTTCCCTAGGCCAAAGATCAAAGCCTTAGGGAACCACTTGTCCTCTAGTACCCAAATTTTAACACTCCCTCTTATTGAGGAAAGTGTTTCTCACCACTACCATCTTGTCTTTGAAGTATACATGCTTGCCCCGTGGTAAGGCTTTGGTGAAAATGTCCGCTACCTGCTCATTTGTAGAAGTGTACTCAAGCTTGACAACTCCCTTTTGGACATAGTCTCTAATGAAGTGATATTTGATCTCAATATGATTTGACCTGTCAATATGATTTGACCTGTCATGATTTGACTGGATTCTTCGTGAGTTTTATGCGACTTTGATTATCACAGTAAATTACTGAAGGTCTCAATGCCTGACCAAATAGAACAAACAACATCTTGTGAAGCCATGTGGCCTCACAACTAGCCAAACTAGCAGCCATATACTTTGCCTCAGATGAGCTCAATGCAACTGACTGTTGTTTCCGGCTGATCCACGACACAACTGCTGAACCCAACCCAAAACAACACTCGCAAGTACTCTTCCTATCTGAGGCACACCTTGCCCAATTTGAATCCGTGTACCCTGCCAGTCTCACTGCATCACCCTGTCTATAATCCAGACCAAAATCCACAGTCCCCTGCAAGTAACGAAGAATGTGTTTTACAGCTACCTAGTGCACTCTCCTGGGCTCACACATGAACTAACTCATAGTGTTAACTGCAAAACATATATCTAGTTGAGTGTACATCAAACAACCAATCAACTGTCTGTATAGAGTAGGATCCACCAACTCGGAATCAGAAGCAGGAAGCTTCTTCCAGTTAGTGATCATAGGTGTAGACATGGGTTTGCAGTTCTCCATGTGAAATCTGCTAAGAATATCCACAATGTACTTCCCTTGTGCCGGGAAGAAATGCCCCTCCTCCTGCCACACCTCCAATCCCATAAAATAATGCATCAAGCCGATATCCTTCATCTCAAACTTTGAAGCAAGATCTCTCTTGTAGCCCTAAATGAGTCTCTCTGCGCCAGTGATGATCAAGTCATCAACATACAACACCAGAATGAGAGGCTCCTCACCCACCACAATGAAGTATAAGTTCTTATGTGCCTTACTCTTTGTGAAACTCAACTGCTGCAAGTTTGTATCAATCCTCGAGTACCAAGCTCTAGGAGCTTGCTTGAGGCCATAGAGTGCCTTTTTCAATTTGCATACATGGGACTCCTTCCCATGCGCCTCAAAGCCCTGCGATTGCTCAATATAAACCTCCTCCTGGATGAAGCCATTGAGAAATGTGGTCTTCACATCCATTTGGTGGATCTTCCAAACCCATCTGTGCTGCAATTGATATAATGGAGCGATTAGATGTATACCGAGCTACGGGAACGAAGGTCTCTTCATAGTCAACTCCCTCTATTTGTGAGAACCCTCTCGCCACAAATCGAGCCTTAAACTTCTTGATGCTGCCATCTGCAACATGCTTTATCTTGTAGAGCCATCTAGAAGTAACAATTGATTCACCTTTAGGCCTCAACACTACCTCCCAAACATCGTTTTTCATAATAGAAGAATACTCCTCCATCATGGCCTCTCTCCAAACCTGCTGGCTGGCTGCCTCCTCATAACTAGAAGGCTCAGAGTCAAGAATGCTTGTTACCAATGCCATGTAACTGTAGAATCGTTGAGGTTACTCTCTCTAACCTATCTCTTTGGCCCAACAACTAATGTCGCCTTGCGCAAGGTATCTTGAAGCCACTTAGGCTTCCTCTTCCCTGAGCATACTTCTCCCACCAGAGTGAAAGAATCCTTATCATCATCAGACACCTGAACTCCTGAAGGCCTGTCAAATGACCTCATGCCTGAACCTGTGCCTGTAGATGCTGAAGTACCGTGCAAACTGTCCATTAGTGGACTACCCTGTTAATTGCTCTGCGGACTCCCTTGCATGTTGCCCGAAGAACCACCCACTTGACTCTGAGAGCCCATCCTCACTGATGGACCTGACACTGTAGTCGACATACCTCCTGATCCCTCACCACTGGATCCCTGTGACTGACTCAGCTGCTCCTGAGGGTTTGGAGACTCTGGATACTCTCCTCCTCTTGAAAGCTCTCTCCTTCTCGAACTTCACATCCCGCCTGACAACCACTTTCCTCTGCGTAGGAATATAAATCCGATAAGCTTTCGAGGTCTCGCTACAACCCACAAAGATGCCCTTGTCTGCAGTGGGATTTGGCTTGGTCCTGTTCTCCTTGGGGACATAGGGATATGTAAGGCACCCAAAGATACGAAAGTGCCCAACATTAGGCTTCTTCCTATGAAAAGCCTCCTCCGGAGTCACATTCCCAAAGGCTCGATGTGGACTCTTGTTCTGCAAGTACACAACAATGTCGCAGGCCTCTGCCCACAAAAATAAAGGTAACCCCTGATCATTAAGCATGGCTTTGGTAGCCCCTGCAATGGATATATTCTTCCTCTCTGCCACCCCATTGTGCTGGGGGTAGTAAGGAACTGTGAACTCCCTCCTAAAGCCTGCCTCAGCACAAAAATCAACAAACTCACCAAGGGTATACTCCCCTCCATTGTCTGACCTGAGGACCTTGATCTTCCTACCTGTCTGTGTCTCCACAAGAGCTTTGAACTCTTGAAACTGCTTGAAGACCTCACTCTTGGTCTTCAAGAAATAAATCCAGGTCTTCTTGGAGTGGTCATCAATGAATAAAACATAATACTCATAGCCACTCAAGGATACATGAGACATCCGACCATTCACATCGGTATGAATAAAGTCAAGGATCCTGGTCGCTCTGTTGTCACTGCTAGGAAAAGGGGATCTGGCAAGCTTCCCCATTGCACATCCTCTACATACATCAAGGTGATCAGAACTGAAATATGGCACACCAGTGGTGATCTCCTGCAATGTACTCAAGGCCCCATGATACATGTGCCCCATCTTGCGGTGCCAAATCTCACACAACTCTGAACTGCTAGATCTGTTGCCGGTCTTGTCTCGGGTGTTGCTGCTCGATGCCATCAAGGGCTGGAATGAGAACTTGTACACCTTGGCATGGCACACACCAATCTCTCTAGTTGAAGAAGATGGAGTTACCCTAGGATATATAAGCACCTCCCCTCTCCTGAACAACACATCATACCCTTTATCCTCAAGTGCTGAGACAGATATCAGGTTCTTTTTCATTCCAGGCACATATAGAACTTCTGACGCTTTCAAGGGAGGTTTGGGTCCCTTATCAAATGTCAATGTCCCCACATTGATTGCTCTAACAATGTTGTCATCACCAAGTACTACCTCCATATCAGTATCACCCTCTGAAAGCTCTTAGAAGTACTCTCTGACTCTTGTCATGTGGCGGGAAGCTCCACTGTCAACATACCAAATGCTAGAAGATGCTTTGCTAGTAGCGGGGAATGCACACTCCCTCTGAACATGTATGGTAGGTGATCTTGTACTAGTGGCCTCACAAGGTATGAACCCAAACTCCTAATCAAATCCCTCTTAGAAGCTCTCTATCTCTGTAAAAGCTGCCATGGGTTTGTGTTTCCCTTTCTTGTTCTTCTTCTCTGGACACACATCAACATAGTGTCCCAACTTTTGACAATTCCAACATTTGACTTTGGAAAAGTCTTTCTCCTTGGTTTGCTGCTTGCCTTTACTTTTGCTTTTGCCTCCACTATTGGAAGCTTGCTTCTTTGCTCTGCCCTTCTTGCCTCTTGCTAACAGCTAACAATGCCACATTGTCATCCTCCTCCACCTGTTTGGCTGCCCCAAGATGGTTCTTTCTGATTTCATTCTGAATGAATTCATCCCACAACCTCTCCCAATCGGGAAGGTTTTCCCGTACAACAATGCCATCCACAAAATTCTCCCAAGTCTTGGGAAGACCATTCAAAGCAATTCTCACCAACTCAGTGGGTGCAATGATCTCACCTGCGACTGCCAACTCATTTCTCATTGAAGTGATCTTTGTGAGGTATGTTGTAGTACTGTCCCTCTTAGCCATTTTAATTACTGAAGGTCTCAACGGCTAACCAAATAAACCAAACAACACCTTGCGAAGCCATATGGCCTCACAACTAGCCAAACTAGCTGCCATATATTCTGCCTTAGCTTAGCTCAATGCAACTGACTGTTGCTTCCTGCTGATCACGACAGAACTGCCGAACCCAACTCAAAACAACACTTGGAAGTACTCTTCCTATTTGAAGCACAACCTGCCCAATCTGAATCCGTGTACCCTGGCAGTCTCACTCCATCACCCTGTCTATAATCCATACCAAAATCCATAGTCCCCTGCAAGTAACGAAAAATGTGTTTTGTAGCCACTCAGTGCACTCTCCCAGGCTCACACATGAACTGACTCATAGCGTTAACTGCAAAACATATATTTGGTCGAGTGTTGACCAAGTACATCAAACAACCAATCAACTGTCTGTATAGAGTAGAATCCACCAACTAGGAATCAGAAGTGTGAACCTTTTTCCAGTTAGTGATCATAGGTGTAGAGATGGGTTTGCATTCCTGCATGTGAAATCTGCTAAGAATATCCACAACGTACTTCTCTTGTCTTAGGAAGAAATGCCCCTCCTCCTGCCACACCTCCAATCCCAGAAAATAATGCATCAAGCCGATATCCTTCATCTCAAACTTTGAAGCAAGATCTCTCTTGCAGCCCTTAGTGAGTCTCTCTGCACCAGTGATGATCAAGTCATCAACATACAACACCAGAATGAGAGGCTCCTCACCCACCACGATGAAGTATAGGTTTGGATTAGCCTCACTCTTTGTGAAACCCAACTGTTGCACGTATGTATCAATCCTAGAGTACCAAGCTCTAGGAGCTTGCTTGAGGCCATAGAGTGCCTTTCCTTTTTCAATCTGCATACATGGGACTCCTTCCCATGCACCCTAAAGCCCTGCTACTGCTCAATATAAACCTTCTCCTGGGTGAAGCCATTGAGAAATGCGGTCTTCTGTCTTCACATCCATCTGGTGGATGTTCCAACCTGTTGACCACTAGAGTGGCACATGATGATTATATGAAGACTCCATGCCCAAGGACGATCCAGAGGACACTTGTACCATCAATTATCGTCAGTCAACAGAGTTTTTTAATTCGACTTCTATCTTCTCATCATCTTTCTTGTACCCAGATTACACACCTTGTGGGGAATTGTAATAAGTGATACTAGTAATGATGAGTTTTGACCCTGTAACAGGCCTAGGATGTTGGGACTCGATCAACAAACAAGCACACCTTGGAGTGTTTTTTTTATCTGGTTAAACATCCATTCTTTTTCAGAGGCAGATAATTTTCTAGGTTTTTCATTCATGTTTTACCCCAAAGTCGGGGTGACGATTTGAATATTGAGCCCCTGACATATCTTAGTGTCTAGAGTTGATGTATATTACCATACTAGATCACACAAAAAGTTTCGTGGAATTTGACTAGGTCTAAGTAGGATTTTTTAATAATTAAAAATTTCCCGCAAAACGAGATTTTTTAAATTATTTTCTATGTAATGGTGCAAATAAGTGGCCTTAGGAAATGTTTGGGGCGTATCACTACTCGAATTTCATCTTTAGAGGCCCAACATTATCTTAAGACCCACTTTGGGGGTCAAAAAATGAGTTAGAGTCCTTCAAAAGCCGATCTTTCAAATGACAGTGGCAAAAAATGAGAAAAAAATGAAAAAGATCAATAATTGGCAAAATTTCTAAATTTTTCCAAAGTCAAAGAAAGTTAACCAAATAACATGGTAGTTCCGAATGAAATTCAAATATGATGTGGTAATTACGTGGAGCCGACCACAGGGAACCACAACTGAAGTCAAATGGTCCAACGTTGAATTAAAGAGGCAATGTTGAAATATTACGTATGGCTAATAATTTACATGTGATTTAAAGGCAAATATGCACATGCCATAAAATTCAAAGTCAAGACATTGCCTCATGTACGCTGCTAGCAAAGAAACTCCATTCAGCCCGCAACTAAAGTTAATAACGCAACACATGTTTTGATATCAGTTTTAGTGGGGACAACTCTGCCACATGGGACAGTTCTTGTCCTCGTCCATTCCATGCACACCAAAGACATACGCTGCCAGCAAATTAAATCATACGCAACAGTTAGAGGCAGCCATATGTTGATGATAACACAGATCTGATTGGCATTGATTTGGTACACATGATCGTTGTATTTGATTTATGGCTAATTTAGTGGGATATTGCTCCCATTGATTTCCACAGATTTCACACATGGCAATAATAAGGTGCACACACAGGCCAGCAAAGGGATACACTACCCATCTTTTATGCCACCTACGACATATTTGAAGATATTCGATGGACAGTCAAGGAGTCAGGGTTGCCACCTACAACTAGTTATCTTGCCACTTGTGATTTGATTTTCTACATTGGGATTGTCAATCCATCTCCACTTGTCATTGGAATTTTCCATGGGATCATCTCCCATTTCCTTATTTATATGAGTCTTGAGCTCTCATTTGTATTTTTAGAACGAGCTGTTGGGCTTGCGGAGCTTCTGTTGGATTTTTGTATTCATCTTTCATATAAACAAATAAAAGTCTTTGGGGTTACTAGCTTCTCTTGTGGTGCATTCTTCGGTTGATGAGGTATACCTGTGTCATTTGATGTTATTATTCATTTGATTTTACATTGCTATCTAGTTGTTTTTTTTGTGCATTTGCCTGAGGGCATTATGTCTAGGGAGGAGAGATTTGCAACTATCTCAAATCTCCTTTGGGCTTGGCATATTTTGTGCTCTTGTTGTAGCTTGTTATTTTCGGTTGAATGACAAGCTCAACTTGGTCTCTATATGCCAAGTCTCTTTTGCACTAACAATTGGTTTGCAGACATTTTTGTGTTCAAAAGATAGGTTGCAAACTCTATTGGAGTGTGAGGACTTCTTTGGTTGGAATAGTCACCTCCAAGGATATCAATGATCCCACAAGTTGTTCAAGCTAACAATCTCATAAGACATCAAGAGATTTATTGAAGAGGGGGTTTCATGAGCCCTTTGCTTCTTTTCTATCTTGAAAAAATATCATATATTTTCTTCTTTTATTTGTGTGCATATTGGTTTTATCTAGCATTTGAGACCCTATTTCTTTTGCATGCTAACTCTTTTGCTTACTTCCCTACAGGTGTTCTTGGAGGCAATTCAAGTTTGAAGAAAGAGAGCTGAAGCATAAGCTAAGTAACCCTTTTCCATTTGGAAATCCAAGTCCAAGGTTATTTGGGCTTTCATTTGAAAGCATTTCGCTTGATTCTGAGCAAAAAAGAAAAAAGAAAAAAGAAAAAAGAAAAATTTCATTGCTTAAAGAGCAGTACTTTGAAGGCACTGGTTGTTTATGTATTTCATGCTTATCTTATGTGTTTATGGTTATTGCTCATATCATGTTTGCCTATAAATCTTAAATAAATAATCTATTTAACTCTGACAATTCTCCTAGAAATTCACTTCTTTTTTAACTTAACTTTTCATTAGGGACCAGCCCCCTTAGGTAACCTAGGAGATAGCTCAAACGGAGAGACTGGGGATTAGTGTTACAACCCCTTCTCTGAGTTCCCTGCCACCAACCACACCTTGTGGGGTTAAAGGCTTTTCTCATTGACTTGTAGGTAGGTGTAGGCAGTAGGGTCAACACAACCCATCTTTGCTGCAATCGATATAATGGAGCGAAGAGATGTATATCGAGCTATTGGAGCGAAGCTATCCTCATAGTCAACTCCCTCTACTTGTGAGAACCCTCTCGCCACAAATCGAGCCTTGAACTTTTCTTGATGCTGCCATTTGCAACATGCTTTATCTTGTAGAGCCATTTGGAAGTAACAATTGATTTACCTTCAGGCCTCGACACTACCTCCCAAACATCGTTCTACATAATAGAAGAATACTCCTTCATCATGGCCTCTCTCTAGACTTGTTGGCGGACTGCCTCCTCATAACTAGAAGGCTTAGAGTCAACAATGCTTGTTACCAATGCCATGTAACTACATAACCGCTCAGGTGGTTTACTCTCTCTAACCTGTCTTTTTGGCCCAACAATTGATGTGGCCTCGCGCAAGGTATCTTGAAGCCACTTGTGCTTCCTCTTTCCTGAGCAGACTTCTCCCACCGGAGTTAAAGAATCCTCATCATCATCAGATGCTTGAACCCCTAAAGGCTTGCCAATAGACCTCATGCCTGAATTTGTGTGTGTAGATGTTGAAGTATCATGCGAATTGTCCATTAGTGGACTACCCTGTGAACTGCTCCATGGACTGCCTGCATGCTGCTTGAAGAACCACCCACCTGGCTTTGAGAGCCACTACTCACTGATGGACTTGACACTGTAATCGATGTACCTCTTGATCCTTGACCACTGGATCCCTGTGACTGACTCAGCTGCTCTTGAGGGTTTGGTGACTCTGGATACTCTTAACTTCCGTGACCTCTTGAAAGCCCTCTCCTCCTCGGACTTCACATCCTGCCTAAAAACCACTTTCCTCTGCGCAAGAATATAAATCTGATAAGCTTTCGAGGTCTCGCTATAACCCACAAAGATGACCTTGTCTGCAGTGGGCACTAGCTTGGTCCTGTTCTCCTTGGGGACATAGGAATATGTAAGGCACCTAAAGATACGAAAGTGCCCAACATTAGGCTTCTTCCCAGAAATAGCCTCCTCCGGAGTCACATTCCCAAAGGCACGATGTGGACTCTTGTCCTGCAAGTACACAACAGTGTTGTAGGCCTTTGCCCACAAAAATAAAGTTAACCCCTGCTCATGAAGCATGGCTTTGGCAACCCCCGCAATGGATTTGTTCTTCCTCTCCGCAACCCCATTGTGCTGGGGGTAGTAAGGAACTGTGAACTCCCTCTTAATGCCTGCCTCAGCACAAAAATCAACAAACTCACCAAGGTTATAGTCCCCTCCATTGTCCGACTTGAGGACCTTGATCTTCCTACCTGTCTGGGTTTCCACAAGAGCTTTGAACTCTTGAAACTTGCTTGAAGACCTCATTCTTGGTCTTCAAGAAATAAATCCAGGTCTTCTTGGAGTGGTCATCAATGAATAAAACATAGTACTCATAGCCACTCAAGGATACAATTGACATTCGACCACTCACATTGGTATGAATCAAGTCAAGGATCCTCGTCGCTCTGCTGTCACTATTGGGAAAAGGGGATCTAGCAAACTTCCCCATAGCGCATCCTCTATATACATCAAGGTGATCAGAATTGAAATTTGGCACACTAGTGGTGATCTCCCGCAATGTACTCAAGGCCCCATGATACATGTGCCCCATCTTGCGGTGCCAAATCTCATACAACTTTGAACTGTTAGAATTGCTGCCGATCTTGTCTCGGGTGCTTTTACTCAATGCCATCATGGGTTGGAATGAGAACTTGTACACCTTGGCATTGCACACACCAATCTCTCTAGCTGAAGAAGCTAGAGTTCCTCTAGGATATATAAGCACCAGCGCTCTCCTTAACAACACATCATACCCTTTGCCCTCAAGTGCTGAGACGAATATCAGGTTCTTCATTCCAGGCACATATAGAACATTTGATATTTTCAAGGGAGGTTTGGGTCCCCTATCAAATGTCAGTGTTCCCACATTGACTGCTCTAATAATGCTGTCATCACCAAGTACTACCTCCATATTAGTATCACCCTCTAAAAGCTTTGAGAAGTACTCTCTGACCCCTATCATGTGGTGGGAAGTGCCACTGTCAACATACCAAATGCTAGAAGATGCTCTGCTAGTAGCAGGGAATGCAAACTCCTTCTGAACTTGTATGGCAGGGGATCCTGCACTAGTGGCCTCACAAGCTATGAACCCAAACTCCCGATCAAAGCTTTTTGAGAAGCTCGCTATCTCTGCAGAAGTTGCCATGGGTTTGTCTTTCCCTTTTCTGTTCTTCTTCTCCGGACACGACAATATAGTGTCCCAACTTTTGACAATTCCAACATTTGACTTTGGAATAGTCTTTCTCCCTGTTTGCTGCTTTTCTTTACCTTTGCCTCCACTGTTGGAAGCTTGCTTCTTTGCTCTGCCCTTCATGCCTCTTGCTAATAATGCCACATTGTCATCTTCCTCCACCTTTTTGGCTGCCTCAAAATGGTTCTTTCTGATCTCATTTTGAATGCAATCATCCCACAACCTCTCCCATTCAGGAAGGTTTTCCCGTACAACAATGTCATCCACAAATTTCTCCCAAGTCTTGGGAAGACCATTCAAAGCAATTCTCACCAATTCAGTGGATGCAATGATCTCACCTACGACTGCCAACTCATCTCTCTTTGAAGTGATTTTTGTGAGGTATGTTGTAGCACTATCAGTGTTAGCCATTTTAATGGCCTTTAGTTTCTCCTTTAGGACCATTTTTCTGTTTTCATTTGAGCTCTGGTAAAGATTGGTCAAGGCTGTCCACATTTGATGTGCATAAGTCTTTCCTCTCACATGATAAATGACATGGTCTTTGATTCCTTCTAGAATCAATCTTTTTGCCTTAACATTATTTTTGTTAAGCTTTGCGAACTGTATAGGGTCAACATGTACTATTACTGGGTTTTGTGTGGTATTTACCATAATGCCCCAGACTTCTATTTCCTCAAAGATGCTCAAGATTCTCTCCTTCCATGCACTGTAGTTGTTCTGCCCATCCAATTTGTCTTCAACTCTCAAACCCAAAGACATGTTTCACTATCCTACCAAATTGAATTTTTAAATCTATGGTAAAGGTTTATGTTTTCTATGTAAAAATCAACTTGCTGTAATCTTCACTTTGTTGTCCCAAACTGCACTTTTCAGCGAACCAAGCTCCAATACCATGAAGAAATTTCAACCCCCTCTCCGGTTGTTAGTTTTCCTTATCAGTCCATGCATTTAGTTTTAAATCCAAGCATGATAAAAATTCTAAAATCTGGAAATGACAATATTTTTTTGAAAACACAAATTTAGAGATTTCACATTTGCTGAAATCACAAAAATAAAACACAGGAAAATTATGACAGTGAAATAAGAAACTTCTTGATGAACATAATTATATATATAAATATCTTATTAATAATGAATAGACAAATGATGATTGATTACAATGGGGTTCCTGGCTTATATATCGCCATGGGCACCCTTTGGGGAAATGCATGATCTTATAATCGTGTCCTTTCGTTTAATTTAATCTAACATTAAATAATAAACCTAAAAATAATTAATTTTTACATAACATTACCTTCCTCTCGAAAGAATGCTTTGTCCTCAAAGCATACGTAACGACGGATGTTGTTGACAAAATGCTTCATTTTCCCAAGAAGCTTCTTCTTCGGGTAAGTCCTTCCACTTGATCAGATATTCCTTGATAGTACGATATCGAAGATTTCTTTCTCGAGTAGACAAAATACCTTATGGTTCTGAAATGACTCTTCCCTCATCATCTAAGGATGGAAGCGTTGTTTGCATTGTTTGGTTGTTACCTAGTGCCCTTTTAAGGCAAGATACGTGGAAGATGTTGTGAACACGACTTGTCTTTGGAAGGTTTAAACCATTCACAACTTAGCTAATCTTTTTGTTGATTTGATAAGGTCCATAAAACTTTGGTGCCAATTTGTTTTTTCCTTTCTGTTTTAAGGATAATTGTTTATATGGTTGGAGCTTAACAAATACCCATTCTCCAACTTCAAACTCTCTTTCGGTTCTGTTACGGTCTGCTTGTTGCTTCATATGATTCCTTGCATTATTCAAGTTTTTTTTTAATATTTGGATGATTTTTTGGGTTTCTTCTAGTTGATCTTTAACAACAGGTAGATTTGTCTGGACAATAGCTAGATCCTTCCATTTAGGGGGTTCATACCCATATAGAGCTTGAAATGGCGTCATTTTTGCTGATGTATGATAAGTGGAATTATACCACCACTCAGCAAGATGTAACCATTGAGCCCACTTATTTTGTTTTTCTGTAGCGTAGCAACGTATGTAGGCCTCCAAACATTTATTGACAACTTCTGTTTGGCCATCTGTTTGAGGGTGATAAGGGGAACTCATATTTAGGTAGGTTTCTATATGGCTGAACAATTCCTTCCAGAAATTAACTTTGAACTTGGCATCTCTATCACTCACAATGACTTTTGGAAAACCGTGTAACTTATATATATTTTTGCAAAATATTTCAGTGATTTCTTTTGCTGAGAATGATTTCTTTATTGCCATAACTTTGATAAAGTCCATCGAGATTTCTTCCCATTTCTGATTTGGAATGTTTAAAGGGTGAAGTAATCCTGGAGTCGTAATATTTTCACTTTTATTCCTTTGACGTGTGTCACATTCTGCTACGTACTTCTGAATATCACGATTCATTCCCTTCCAAAAGAAGGATTGACGTGCATTATAGTAAGTCTTAAAGAATCCTACTTGTCCAGCTGACGGTGAGTCATGTGATTCCTTGACTATCTTAAACTTAAACTTGGAATTTGTATTTAGATAGATTCTTCCCTTGTACCATAAGATATCATTTTTCCACTCAAATTTTGAGTTGTTGGGAAGGTTATTGATTATTGCCGTTATTTCTGGATCCTTGGCATATTCACTTCGAATTTCGTTAAGCCACGCAGGGACAACAACCGAAATTGCAAGTAGTGCTGGTTCTTCATCTTTCTTGGATAAGGCATCTGCTACTACATTGTCTTTACCTCTTTTATGTAGTATTTCCAAGTCAAAAACGACAATTTTTTCAATCCATTTTTGTTGTTCTTCGGAAAGTGTTTTTTGTTGAAGGAGATGTTGGAGATTGTTATGGTTTGTTCGAATAGAAAACTTACTTCCCAAAAGATATTGCCTCCACTTAGCTAGTGCGTGCATGATAGCGAGCATTTCTTTGTTGTATGTGGATTTGAGACGTTCTCTTTTGTTAAGCTTCCTACTTTCAAAAGCTATTGGATGTCCTTGTTGCTTTAATTCTGCACCTATACCGAATCCAGAAACTCAATGATAAATCTAGTCAAACCTAAGAACCCTCTTAACTTGGATATATTAGCAAGTTTGGTCCATTCTTTTATAGCTTTGATTTTGTTAGGGTCCATCTGACCTGCGGCTAGGGCACATCTGACCTGCAGCTAGGGTAACGTACAACAGCTTGGGCAACGTACAACAGCTAGGGCAACGTACAGTAGCTAGGGCATCATACAAGGCCAGCGTATTCTTCTTAGTGTCCCTCCTTCACCAAAAACCCAAGACGTGGAGAGGAGGAGATCACATGAAGAATGTGTGAGTGTGTGTCAAATGACTCCAAGTCCTCTTCTATTTATACTAAAACGTAGAGGTTGAATGGACGTGACTATTGGGCTTCTGAGCCTACTCACGTTG
>APFE030885872.1:0-16844 GCA_000404065.3 Pinus taeda
TAGATATAAGCTTATGGGTATGTGACAAATAGGTATCAGAGCCCAGGTTATCCATACTGTGGCCTCTGGGATGTGAATAAATATCAAAAGATGAGAAGATCATAATGACATTAACAATCTTTTGGAAAAAACAAAATGTGCAGGTAGCTCACAATATTATATGTTTCATGACCAGACCAGGCTAGTCAAGAAGAAGGAAAAGAGCAACAAAGGTATCACAAGTGATAGTAAGCATGCAGGGGTCTGGCGGCGCATAGCACAGGCCTGCAGCCAATTTGGGGCCTGCAGCAAATTTTGGAGACAATGCAGAGTTATGGGTGCAGCTGGGTGAGGAGACCCGCAGCGCAAATCTAGCCATACTAGAAACCGTTCAAGAACTGAAAAATGAAATGGCTCGGCTCCGGGCAAATAATGCACGACTGACAATGGAGCAGGAGAGGATATTAAAAAGTCTGTCTGACAAACAGAACCCGCCACTAGCTAACTCGAGCGCAGAACAACAGAGAATAACAGAGGAAGAACGCTATCACGCAGAATCTGAAATCCCTGAAGAAGAAGAGGACCAATCTGCTAATGCCTCAGAACAGCAGACCTCAAAGCGTCAAAAGGTGGAATTGCAAGGGGAATTTCGAAAGATTAAACCCCCACACTATGATGGGGAACAAGAGGAAGCAGTTGAAGCATGGCTAATCAACATGAATAAATACTTTCAGCTATATGAATATGACCATAACTTGAAGGCACGATTGGCCATCTTCCAGTTACAAGGGAAGGCGACACTGTGGTGGGAGGAGGTAAAAATTGTTAAAGGAGTAACTGAACGAACCATAACCTGGGGAAAATTCCAGAAATATTTCAAGGAGAGATACTTGACGGAACGGTTTTATGATGAGAAGGCAAAGGAATTCCATGATCTGCAATTGGGAGAGCAGACCATGGATGAGTTCATCAATCGTTTCACATCTTTGCTTCGCTATGTACCCTACCTTAAAGAAGAAAAAACCAAGGTGCAGCGGTTTGTTAGCGGCTTACCCATGTATATGAGGGAAAGGATTGAATTTGACAATCCTAAATCAATGGATGAAGCGATTCTCAAAGCCAGAATCTATTATCAGCAGAGTAAGCAGAAAGGGGACAGTACCAACAGAAAATGGAATGAGAAAAAGAACAGTAAAGTTGTTGGAAATAATAAAGGAAGTCGAACCAGTGGAATCAAAGGTAGCAACAAGAACCAAAACAATAGAGCAGCACCAAGGAGTGCATTCAGGGCCAAGTCCATTGGTGAAACCAGAATGAGTGAACCACCCACCAAGATGGATACTGAGGGATCAAACAGACCTCCAGTGCAGTGCTGGGGCTGTGGTGGACCGCACTATGTCAAGAATTGTCCGCAAAGGAAGGGAACTAACTAGATATCCCAGATTCATGAGGCATCAACCGTGGGTGACGTGGGACGGAGTATGCCAAGAATTAACACAGCTTTGGATGACCGCCAGGCAGAATATCAGCCCACCATGGTAGAGTTTGAAGGTAAAATTTTTAACCTCTCCATCTCTGTTCTAATTGATCCTGGAGCTACTTTAAGTTATATTAGTTCCAAGATAGTTGAACAGTGTAAATTGCAGCCTGAAAAATTCAGGAATCCTTGGCTGGTACAGTTAGCTACAGGGACCAAAAGACGAGTAATGGCAAAGGTCAAAAGCTGTCCTATAGTGATAGCAGGACAGCCAGTAGTGGCAGACCTGAACGTGCTTCCCCTCGGGTCCTATGATGTCCTAATTGGGATGGACTGGCTAGAAAAGAATTGGGCTTTAGTGAACTGCAAAACAAAGGTTATATGGTACAGGGATGAAGTTGGAATAGAACAAGATATGCAGGGAATTAAACGACCCGTGCAGATCCGACCAATCACTGCATCTCAGCTGGCAAAATGCATCCGGAATAGATGCCAAGTGTATGCTATTCAGGTGGGATATGCAGAAACTAAGAATAAGGAAAACCCATTAGAACACCTCCCGGTGATAAAAGAGTTCGCGGATGTATTTCCAGAGGAAATTCCTGGATTACCTCCTAAGAGGGACATAGAATTCACCATTGAGTTAATACCAGGAGCTGCTCCAGTTTCGCGGACACCTTATAGGATGATTGTACCAGAGTTGACTGAATTGAAAATGCAACTGCAAGAATTGCTGGATAAGAATTATATCTGCCCCAGTGTATCTCCATGGGGAGCTCCGGTGTTATTCGTCCGAAAGAAGGATGGAACTCTTAGAATGTGTATTGATTACCGGCAACTAAACAAGCTCACAATTAAAAATAAATACCCTTTACCGCAGATCGATGAGCTTTTTGATCAAGTCAAGGGAGCGGAAGTATTTTCTAAAATCGATCTGCGATCTGGATACCATCAGATCAGAATTAAAGATGAAGATATCGCTAAAACAGCTTTCAGGACCCGGTATGGGCACTATGAATTTGTAGTGCTACCTTTTGGGTTGACTAATGCACCCGCCACGTTCATGTGTTTGATGAACAACGTATTCCATCAATTTTTAGACAAATTTGTACTAATATTCATTGATGATATTTTGATCTATTCTCGCTCTAAGGAGGAGCATGAGGAACATCTTCGGATGGTACTGCAAACTTTGTAGGAACATCAGTTGTATGCTAAGCTTAGCAAATGTGATTTCTATAAAGAGGAAATCCAGTATTTGGGTCATGTGATTTCAAAGGAAGGGATTGTTGTGGATCCTGAGAAAATAAAAACCATATTGGAATGGCCTGTGCCAAAAGATGTGGCGGATATCAGATCCTTCATGGGATTGGCTGGATACTACAGAAGATCCGTGGAAGGTTTTTCAAGGGTGGCATATCCCATCGCGTCTTTGCAAAAGAAAGGAAGGTCATTCAAATGGAGTTCTGAATGTCAACAAAGTTTTGAGAAGCTTAAGCAGTTACTCACATCTGCTCCTGTTTTAAGTATAGCTTATCCGAACAAAGACTATGTGGTATGTACCGATGCAAGTGGAGAAGGCGTCGAAGGTGTGCTGATGTAAGAAGGGAGAGTAATAGCCTATGGATCAAGAAAATTGAAAGAACATGAGCAGAAGTATTCTGCTTATGATTTGGAGTTGGCAGTTGTCATACATGCGCTTAAGATGTGGCGACACTACCTTCTAGGAAGGAAATTTATGTTATTAACAGATCATCATAGCTTAACAAATTACTTTAGTCAACCCACACTGAATGTAAGACAAACCCGTTGGGCAGATTTCTTAAGTGGGTTCGACTTTGACATCAAGCATCTGAAAGGAAAGGAAAATCGTGTAGCCGACGCTCTAAGTCGAAAGGTACATTGTTTATATGAAATTACCTTCAGTAAGTGGGAAAATTCCTTGCAGGAAATGATGAAAACAGCAGCAAGCCAAGATGTTGAATACCAACGGTTGAAGCAACAAGTGCCACTTTCCAGCAAGGAAAGTCTGCAGGAATATGAGATCAGCAAGGATGGAATGCTGCTTTACAGAAAAAGATTGGTTGTACCAAATGACAACAACCTCAAAAACTTAATCTTGAATGAGTTTCATACCAGTCATTACGCTGGCCATCCCGGGTACCAGAAAATGCTGACTGCACTTCGGAAGGAGTATTACTGGCCGGGAATGAAAAAGCATGTGGCTGAATATATAGCGCGGTGTTTGGAGTGTCAGCAGATCAAGACGGAGCATCAACATCCGGCTGGATTATTGCAACCCCTGCCCATTCCAGAATGGAAATGGGAAATTATATCAATGGATTTCATAACGGGGCTGCCAAAAACAAAAAGAAACAATGACTCTATTATGGTGGTGGTTTATAAGTTAAGCAAAGCAGCACATTTCATACCAGTACAATCCACCTACAGGGCAGTGCAAATTGCGCACATCTTCGTGCAAAATGTGTTCAGACTTCATGGACTCCCAAAGACTATAATATCAGATCGGGATGTAAAGTTTACATCCGCTTTCTGGAGGGCGCTATTTGCAGAATTGGGTACACAACTGAATTTTAGCACAGCTTATCACCCCCAGACTGATGGACAGACGGAGAGAGTAAATCAGATGGTGGAAGATATGTTGAGGGCATGTGTCATGCAGAAACCGACACAATGGGAGGACTATTTGCACCTGGTAGAATTCGCTTACAACAATGGATATCACACATCGATTCAGATGTCTCCATTCGAAGTCCTGTATGGACGAGAATGTCGGACACCCTCAAATTGGAGTGGCCCGGAGGACAAATTAAAATTGGGACCAGAAATGCTCCAGGAGATGGAGGACGTGGTCAAGAAGGTACGAGCCAACCTGAAGGCCGCTCAAGATCGGCAGAAAAATTTTGCAGATCGAAAAAGAAGGTTCAAAGAGTACCAAGTGGGCGATCACGTTTACATCAGAATTCAGGCCAGGAAAAGCACTCTGCAGTGGAGCAGTTGTGCTAAACTTGCACCCTGCTACTTCGGACCTTTTCAAGTCTTAGCAAGGGTTGGGCCGATAGCTTATCAGCTAGCCTTACCAAGCAACATTAGAATTCATAATGTTTTCCATGTATCCATGCTTAAGAAGTATGTTTATGACCCTAAGCATGTGATCAAGTGGCAGAATATAAGGGTAAGGACTGTTGTTAGTTGAACTATTAAAAAAAAATGATTGGAACAAAAGACTGATATTTTTATTGATTGCAGGTCGAACCGGAAGGAGAGGTCCTGGTGAACCACTGAGCATTCTTGACAGGAGAGAAGTGCAGTTGCAGAAGCGGGTTATTAACGAAATTAAAGTGCAGTGGCAGCACTATGGGCCTAAAGAGGCCACTTGGGAGGACGAAGAGCTATTTCGGAAAGCCTATCCGGAACTGTTTGGAGACACTAGACATCGGGACGATGTCCAATCTCAGGAGGGGGAGATGTGATGACTCCGTAAATGTAATTATTTAAAAGTTTACTGCAGTAAAAACTGAATGACATTGAGAATTTATTTTCTTTTAAAGAGTAATCTGTTGTTTGGAATTATGCATTAAAGTAATGTTTAAAGAATTACTCAAAAGAGCATTGAGCTTCCAAAAAGGGAAAACAGTTAATGGAACTGAAAATAACCACCTTCCTTAACTGGAAAGATTTCCAGGAAAAATAAAAGGGGTGAATAGTTTCTCTCGGTGCTAGAGAGGCAGACAGAGAAGGAAACAGGAAAGAAAGAACCTTGTTTGGGACTAAGTCTGGTAAGGACCAAATAGTCAAGCACACAGTGCTGGCTTACTGAGGATAGTGATCTAGTAAGCAGAAGCTTTGGGGGGAGACTCAGGTCTTGAGAGACTGGTCTCACGGTTGGGAGGATATCAAGCTTTACACAGAGATTTAGATAGGAGGCTGATTCCAGACTCACCGTGTCAGTGAAGACCAGGTAAGTAACGAACCCTTATGTCTCCATGATTATCTGTGTAAATTGTAAATGTATCTGTTACTGTCAGTTATATTGTAGCTACAGTTAGTAGGCAGGATATAAGCAATAGCTGTACAGAACAAAAGATAGTACGAGAGAGAGTATCTAACAGTTATAAATTACTTAGATGTAAGTGAAACACAGTGTGACTATGGTTAGCTGTACAAGCTTAGATAGCAAAACTATAAACCAAATTACAAAATGATTACAGTTATCTGTATAAACAAGAAGTATATGTATTTCTGCATGAAAGAAAATATATGTACAGAGTACTATAGAGCTCAAAGACAGAGCATGAAGTCGGTAACATTTAAAGACTGTTGAATGGTATCTGTAGAAAAACAAAGACAGAATAATAAGAACCATGGCATATCCCATAACGCAGCCAATAGAAACATTTGACAAACCCTGTTTTGTACCCAAAAGAATGGTTCCAAGTTAAAGAATCATCTGAGACGGATAACGGGTTATCCACATCCTGACCACATCTGGGTCGATATAAATCGTGGTCCACTGAGCACGAACAGTATTAAATCTCTATGATTCAACTTAGACGAATGTCTTTCCCTTATAACCAACTGAATAATAATGACAAACAGGTATTAAGTAAGATAATGGACAAATAATAGCGAACCCTGAATCAGTTCAGCTAAAACAGATGAGGGTTCCGGCGAGCCCGCAGCAACGGCAACTTAAACATGATACAAATCTAAAAGACTGTGTAGAGCATAGAGATATAATGCACACAGTATCATAAACATGAGACAAGAATCATGTCGTAACATCGACAGCCATTCCTGAAAATAATGTAAAAGTAAAGCATGGACATTGAAATATAACAAGGAAATAATAGAGCTCGATGGTATTGAGTCATAGCCGTATTGACGGTGCCATTCTTGAAGATAATGTGAAAATAATGCATAGGTATAACAAAGAAATATTGACGGTTAGAAAACCATAAAACGAGGATTCTGAAACATACGTTATGGCCATTAAATAAGTTACAGCCCGTAGGGTTTCCAGTCTCAAGAATCATTAGCATGTCGCCCATACATCTACAAGGGTTAGATGCAGGTGCGACCGCTCTGCCAACAGTATGCATGAGCCAACAGCTAACATATGTACAAACCCTTGAAGGATGCATTGCCAAAATACATGCGGGTGTGGCCCGAGCAAACAAGATTTTAATCAAGATTTTAAACAAGAACAGACATACGCATTCGGTTAACCATCAAATCCTATGTGTTACAAAAGGGCAACATTTCAACCAGTATCATAAGAAAGCAATGGCGTAATAACTGTGGTAAATATATACATATGTATGAAAAAACCATAGGCCACGAATCAAACAAGTTCACAGTTTGGTAAACCAGATTTCCCAATATTTAAATTCACGGCCATAGCCACCAGTATGTTCACAAAATTATACATCAGTTTAAATAAGACCAGGCAAAACCTATAGCTATGGAAGTCAGGGTAGAAACCCAAATCATTACAAGCGAAATGGTGCTGAAAATATCTTAAGACCATGTAACCGGATCGAGACCAGGGTTTTGATATAACCTGCGGCCAACCAGATGTTATCAGGTTGGGGTCTCATCCTAAAAACCAGAGTAAACCCTCTGGCAATCCGAGAGAGATAAGGATGCATCAACTAAAAAACAAAACCCTGATGACCAGATAAATACCTGTGTAGCTCGGCGGTCCTCATTTGGAGGGGCTCTTCCAGATCTACAGAAGTGGGAGATGCCGTTCACACCTGGCAAGCAAAAGAGAAAACGTTAAACAAATTTCATAAAACTGTAAACACCAAATCGAAATAAATCATTAAGCTGGTGTGCATTTACTTGGCTAGGTCAGGACTGAGAATCCATGTGGAGAAACCCTTCTGTAATGAAGTAAGAACCCGAAGTTGCGGTGGCCTCGGAGCGGAATGGCAGAGTAAACCCTTGCGGTGGAGAGCAGAGAGAGCTGGAGATCGCTGAGCAGAGGAAGAATCACGAATAAACCGGAGGAAAACGTGTATATACCTTACCTGCCGGTGGAGGAGGCGTGGCACGGTGTTGGCCCTTGATCTCAGACAGCAAATGTACGCCGTTGATGGAGGCGATGCTACCAAGGAGGAAGGTGCGGGAAAGTCCAGGTTCAGTGACCATACCACTGTCACGTGATCCGGACAGTAGAAATTAACGTTGCTGCCTTATGTCCAACGCTGGAGGTGCCATCTAACAAAGTCAAAAACAGCTTTGAATTGCTCGAAGGGTAAAGTATGCCATTGTAGCAATGTTAAAATTAGACCATCGGTGCATGGAATATTACATAGGTTAATAAAACTACCTGCCACCACAATTATATCGCCCTTAGGTTAGGCTGGGTACTCGATGGTGGCAGCTAACTAAGGTTACATATATTTAATAAAGTGCAGATACATACCTAAGTTAATAAAGTGCAGATGCATATCTACGTAGGTACTATTGAAATATATATATATATGTAAAAATATATATATATATATGTGTATAGATATAAGCTTATGGGTATGTGACAGTTGGAACCTTTCTTCATAGTTTTCCATGGATTCATCAGGTCCAAGGGTCATTCTAAAGATTTCCTCTTTGGTGTCTTTGGACCTACAACAGTCCTTGTACTTGTTGTTAAAGGATTTATGCATTTGATCCCAGGTAGTGATGTTATCCCCAAATATACCCATGAACCAGCACATTAGAACAACTCCAGCGTCTGGTCATCAGAGGTATAATCATAATTTATATAGACAACAGCAAACTCAAAAAAAAAGTATCGGGGTCATCTAAGGTTAAGCCATGGAAGTGAGGAAGGGCAGAATGGCTTATATTATTCATCTTAGCGTCTCCATTAGTTTCTCTATGGGAAAATCATCCTCATTTATGTTTTCATCCATGGTGTGGGTATGTAGAATGGGTTCTTCTTCTTCCCCAATAGGTTATTCAAATATCTTAAGTTGTTCACCTAAGGGGTCTTCTAACTCCCCTGTAGTTAGAGAGGGAAGTTGATAGTCACTGAATAAGAGTGAAGGTTGAATGTTTGATGGTGTGGGGGTATTTAGCAAGAATTTTCCTGAAGTGTCTCTACTCCCACGAGGCATGAAAGTTTTTTTTTTTTTTTTTTTTTAATGTGATTTTTCAAAACCAAATGCAAGATAGAAAGGAAAGTAGAAATAACATCTAAATACTAAATGAAAAATAGAAAGAAAAGTATAAATAAGATCTACCTAGACACCTCCCCAACAACAATGCCAAAAACATGGTTAACCCTCGTATTGAACCAAGAGTGTTGCAACTTCCAGAGGCTCTTCAAATTTAATTATCAACCCGAGGTTTTGTACAAAATTCGATGTGGTAGTATTATATACACAACATATGCATCATTCTACTCATGCCACCCTCAAGTGGGTCACTTGATCATTACGGTTCTAGACCATTCCTCTACTGAAATGAAAGAAGATTAACAATTGCAAGAAGAATGTAAAAGCTATTTCTAGTGATGAGATATTAAATGCTTTTCAACCTAAACTTGTAAATGCTATCAACTTGTAAATTCTATGAAAGAAAACAAGACTTATGATAATCTACAAGAAGGAAACTATTCTAGTTTTCACTCAATCATCTAGCTATCATGTTTTCTTGAAAACAAGAGATTATCCTACTAATTCAAAACTCAAGAATGCATGCATTGATTGTGTCTCTCACAATTGTAGTGTAAATAAAGTCCTAATTGCTAGATTCAGAATAAAAGAACTAATGCTATTTGATCTTGTAGGAAAGGAAAAGGAATGAAGGGAATGGCCTAGGTGGTACTTCTGGTCATGGATTTCGAGCTGAGGGGTCAAACTACACCTAAAATAAGTTGCGTTATCATTGCAGGTCCAAAAATGGTTAAAATAGGTTGTTACAGGTGTGCTGCAAGATTCTTGTACTGCTACAGGATGGCTTGAAATGCTACAGGAAGTTGTCTGAGAGGGTTTAGAGGGTAAGAATGATGGGATGAAGTGATGGAAACCTAGATGAAGGTTGTGGGAAATGTATGGAAGGTTATCACCATCGCTAGCCAAGCCCAACACTTTAAGAAGGTCGGATTTGGGCTAATATGGATTCTCACAATGACCCAAAAACAAAGATCAAAAACATGGGTTGAAATGAATCAAAATGGAGTGGAAAGGTATTAGATGGAGACAGTAAAAGGTTCCCCTGCCTCTCGATCCAACAACCTTGCAACAACACATGCACCTGTTTCTCTTTTCATTTGCAAAATATTACATGTACATGTGGAAAAGATGAATTCAATTTGGAAAACTATCTAACTAATGCTAAGAACTTGATCTATGTAGTGAGCTACCTTCTAAGCTACGAAAATCATGTGTGAAGCAAGTGAAGCAAGATACCAAATGTAAATATTTCCAAGAAATCATCAACAAACTATCTAACTAACGTTGAAACTTGATTTATGCAATGAACATGAAATCACACTCTATTTTTTGGCTATGGTGGTGGGGTCCTATAATCATGCTCCCATGAGGGAGATAAGATAAGGATCACAGTTGTAGACTTTTTGATGAATTCTACTCTACTGAACTGCAACAACTAATCAATCTTCTAAGCTATAAGGAAATATGCATAAAATTCAACAACTAATCAACATTCTAGGCCAAGAGAAATATAGATACATGAGAGGGACTTAGGCTGCTAGGGTTAGGCCTTAACCCAAGAGCTTCATCCCTCTGAACTAACTTAGTGCTAGATCAAAATAGAACTTCTCATTATCATTTCAAAAATGTCAAATACATCATTTAAATAATAGTCAAAAGTGCTTCAGCTCAATGTTCTGTTGGCTATAATAAAACTTCGAGTCCTAATGATTTCCTGAGCCTATTTATTTATAAAAAAGTGGAGCTACCAACAACTCCCTAGAAAATAGGGATATTTGACTCCCTAACTCTAGAATAGGTGAATCTACCTCTTCTTTGACTTGCAATGGTTCGACTGCTAATGAACTTGGCCTGCTTGGCTGCCAATGACACCGAGTTGATGAGAGATAGAGTGGGGATCTTCGATTGATTGAAGGATTTAAGGAGGTGGACAAAATCCTAGAATCTCTCCTTGTTGTTTAGTCTGAGTTCCTGCACTCAAATTAAGTCAAAATTGCTCCAATTCTTACATTTAACACACATTAGACAACATGACATAACAAAACATCTTTTACTCTCAAATTAATCATACTATAATGAAATTTGTAGACAAATATGAGAAAAAAATAATTTAATAAGTTGGAGGATGGAATTGTGACTGATATAATATACTTATTGATGAATCTCATCAATAGTTGCGTACTAATTTATTCCCTAGGCATTCAAAATTGTTGTCTTGCACGTGCAATCTATCCTCACGCCCATTTTTCTTATTTGCGTTATTTTGTCTCAATGTCCACTGACCATTCCTTTTATGTCATTCTTTGCATTCTAGAATCATTTTGGTATCAGGCCAATATACATGGAACATGTTAGCCCTGAGGTGCACCGCTGCTATTTTAAAGGAAAAGTCCCCTATTTTAGCTCTGATGGTCCATGTCTCCTCTTGCTCCACTTTGGCCATAAGCCAAACTTAAAAATTATACACCCGCGCTCATAAATATCGGTGGGTCTGCTCTTGGTTCATCTCTTTTCCACTGCACTCTCCATTCTCAGACCTCTAATCAGATCGATCTCCACTGTCCATTTCATTCGTCGATCCAATGGTTATCGCGCATCGCTTAATCACCCATTGGTGTATCACAATTCCATCACACTGTCTGCCAACCCTTCACCTCTGCGATTAATGATCAGATATTGACCGTTGATCTGAACTCGATCTGATGGTTATCGCTTAGCTGATCAAATCAATTTGCATGATTATCCTCAACTGTTGTTCTTCCTCCATATCCAACAGTTCACAACGATTTCGGGTGAGCAACATGCACGAGGATTAACTGCCCAAAAAGTGGTTTCCTCTCTCCTCCTCACTGCTACATGTCACTTGATGAGTGGAATCGGGTGCTAATCCGAATTACCACTTACCTCTTGTGATCTCGCCTGAAATACCACCTTTCACTTTCAAATTCGTCGATGCGATACCAATTCCTCTATCTCTATGATATGATCTTGTCCATTGATCATATTGATCCAGCGGCCCCATATCCCAGTTCCCACCAGTCACCCAAGGAGGAAATTTGTTGACTCTGTCAGTGTTTTTTGATAGTTAGACAGTTGAACTGAAATAACGGAATATATGGCTGAAAGGGGAAAAACAACAACACGATGTAGCTGAACCAACATAAATGGTCATGGAACATCGCTAGCATGAACGAGCCACTTGACCGCGTGGCAAAATTACCAGAATTTGGTTACTCTGTTGTTAGAAAAACATACCTTTGAGCTCATGTTTGTCTAGTTATGGCATCAAGTAGTTAAGAAGACAGAAGGGATAGATCAAGACATCTCAAGCCTCAGAGGGCTCAAGAGCATTGTAAAAAGCCTATAAATGGTTGAAAGTTCAAAGGATCAAGGGTTCAACTTTTGGAGACTGTGGATACTCTATTTCTCTCAGCGTCTCATCTTCATTCCAATAATACAAGCTTCTTTTGTCGTTACATGTTCAATCACCATCTTCTTCTCTATTCTAAGCTTGCACTTGAATAGGTTATTCATGTTTTCTTCTGTGTCGAATGCCAGATAACTATCATCTTATCTCTACGTTGATAAATTAGATTTGCAAGCTTCATTTACTTTCTGTAGCTAGCCATTCATATGTGTTTATGTATGCATCTACTTGTACAATCATGATTCTCTATCTATTCATTGAATCTATAAACTATTGAGCATTAGTGGTCGAAAGCCTTCTCAATCTGAGGGTATTCATGCATGTCTTGAGTGAAAATTGAGTTGAAACAGTCATATGACTTGATCCAAACCCCAATCCATTCCAATAGTTTAGAGAACGATATTGAATATTTATATGTTACCAGGCATCTCCGAGCTACAACCTAGGAGAGCTTCCTGGAGTGCTAACATAATTAGCACTGTTGCCGGGGAGAGGAGACTGAAGCTCAGCTTCCCTGGGGGATGACAAAAATCCAAATTTGATGATAGAAAAAGCTTGGACACTATTTAGGTTGTAATTATCTATCTGGCAGCTCTACTGGAGGACGAACCTCTTGGTGACTCCACTCCATAGTTTTGGCTCAGTTTGTGAGGCATACTTAGATAAATCCTCAAAATCCACGAGCTGACCTAGTCCCTGACCCTGAAAAAATCATCAAAGAGAGAAAGGCGTTGTATAAAGGAGCATAAGGTTCAGGTAGTTCTAAACAATATTCTATATCTCTCCAAGAAAATCCTGTAATAGAACAAATGCATGTTGAAAGTATAGCATCTAATACTAGCAGTGAAGAAAAAATATCAGAGATTCATAGAGCTCCTTATTATTTAGGTTCTCCTTTCGTTGTAAGCCCAAAGGAAGCGTCTCCTCCTATCCATCATACTCCTTTAGTCCTATCACTCACTCCTCAACCCTTTGTCATTCAAACTTCTAGTACCCTTATAGCCACCACAGCTATGGCAGAACCTACCAAAATGGAAAGAATCATAGCTGCTATGTATGGACCTCTAGTACTGCCTACTCCTTTAAATGCCATGCCTACTGGAGAATATCATAAGTATATGCCTAAGTTCACTGGGACTGAAGTTGTTATAGGTGAGGAACATATTGAACCATTCTATAGCTATGCTGATAATCTGGACATTAGTGAAGATGATGTATGGATGAGAGTCTTTGTCCAAAGTCTAAATGGAGAGGCTAGAAAATGGTTCAAAGAACTGAACCCAAGGTCTATAGCAGATATTGAGGCTTTAGATGATGCATTCCTAAAGCTTTGGGGGGTAAGAAGGATCTACTCTACTACCACACCGAGTTTGGAAACTTAAAGAGAGAAAATGGTGAGTTGTTGTCTGATTTTAATAAGAGGTTTAATCGTATGTACAGCAAGATACGAGCTGAAGTAAAACCCACCACTACCTTTGTTAAACTCACCTATGCCAGTGCCTTTCATTCTGACTTCTGTCCACTACTGAGGGAGAGACAATGTGCTACCTTGGATGATATGCAAGATGCAGCCTTAGAAGTAGAATCAAACATCATGGATATAGAGAAGCTCAAGGGGAATGTTGATAGAAGGATACAGAGGGGCGAATCTTCATCATCTTCAGATCCCAAGATAGATAAAATGACCAAGATGACAGAGTCACTAGCCTCTGAAATCTCCAAATTAAAGGTTGAGGAGCACCCTGGGAAAGGAAGAGTTCCTAATACCTTTGCTCCTAGAAATCCAAATCCATATAGAAGAGCTAATGAGCAGTTGCAGGTTCTGCAAAGAAGAAAAGATGCCAATGAAGACCAAAGGGTGAAGATCCCTTTCCAGAATCTAGTCATGAAAGAAGAGTAGTTTGAAGAAGATGATGAGATCCATTGTCTCGAAGACAAAGGTAGTGCCTCCTTTTTGACCTTAACTGCTTATGAAAAGTCATTATTTAATGACCAGATCAACCAAGAGTGGGATGGTGGAGCTGTTCTGAAAAATGATGATCAACACAGATATAATCTGAGGTCGAAGATGAATAATGCCAAGGAAACTCCTATTCAGACAACTATTGTCCCTGCAACACAACAAGCAAATAAGTAAAAATGACTGGCAGCTGATCCCATCATCCTCAAAGCTCCAGCTCACGAGGTAAGAGGCCTTGACAAGTCTCCTTCTCCTTTCAGTTTTGAATCAGAAATTCAGAAACTAAGCATACCTATACCTTTGATTGAACTAGTGAATAATGAGTCCTTCAAGAAATCTATCCTCGAGACCCTTGAGCATAAAGCCATCCAAGCCTCCATTGACTATGTAAATCTGCAAGACGACAAACCAACTATTGTTCTCAACCCAATGATTGAAAATTGTGATGACAGCTCCCCATCATTCTATGTCTCTTTTACTATCGATTACAAAGTCCTTCACAACTGCCTTCTGGACATAGGAGCTAGCCATAATCTAATGTCCAAGGCTATCATGGATGAGTTGGGTCTTAACATTAACAATCCTTATCATGACTTGTTTTCTTTTGATTCTAAAAAACTGAAATGTTTGGGACTAATCAAAGACCTAGCCATCACCTTGTCTCAGCTTCCCATGCAGAGCATGATGACGGATATTGTGGTAGCAGATGTACCCCCCAAGTTTGGCATGTTGCTTTCCAGAGGTTGGATCAAGAGATTAGGTGGAACATTGCAAAATGATTTGTCCTATGCTACTGTCCCAGTTTTTGGAGGTGAGAGTAGGAGATTATACAGAGAAGCTTAGTTGGCTTATATCATCAGTGATGAAAGGAATCCCACTAATCATCCCATCTATGCTGTCGACACTGATTTTGGAGCCTGTATTCTTGAGATTGAAGAATCATAGTTGGCCTCTATGCAGCTTAGGAAACCGGTTTGCCAGATCAAAGAGGAAGAAGGCCCACAAATTTAGGACATGTCTTTGATGGAGCTTTCTCTAAGGAAGCTGCAAGGGCAGTTGTTGTCCTTATGTCCCCCACACAAGAATACATTCATTTATCTTTCAAGTTAACTTTTCAGGTCACAAATAACATAGCAGAGTACGAAGCCTTGATATTGGGCTTAAGCACTGCTAAAGAAATGGGCATCAAAGGTCTGAAGGTGTTTGGAGATGTAGATCTTGTCATTCAGCAGGTGAACAAAACCTTCCAAGCAAAGCATCCAAGGTTGAAAGCATACAAAGATGAGGTATGGAAGCTCACAGGTTCTTTTAATAGTTTCAACATTTCTTACATCATAGAATGAAGAACGAGCTTGTTGATTCCCTTGCTGTGTCTGCTAGAACGTTTACTCCTCCTTTGTCTCCTAAATTGACTTATGAAGTTTAGGTGAAATATAGACCATCTCTTCCTGACAATGTTAAATACTGGAAAGTTTTTGAAGATGATGATGAAATTAATAGGTTTTTACAAGTCATTGATGAATTTTCTGAAATGGACATTGACCAAGAAAATGAAACCATTGAAGAATGCAACCCGTCTAACCTAAAGAATGAGATTGGTTAGGATAGCATTGTTTAGCTGCCTAGTAACCATATACCCATAGGATTGGTGCCCCTAGAGAAGTTGTTTGATCATAATCATGTACCTTATAAGCCTGCCAAAAAATAAAATGAGTCTGCAGTTCATAGACATAATGTAGGGAGTCTAGCCCATCCAAAGTACATAAATATGTCCACTCGCTTGTCTTCTACCTAAAGTTTCGAGTATTGCACCCTGATCAAACAATTTGCTAATATTTTTGTTTGGGAGTACAATGATCTTAAGACCTGTGACACCAACATCATCTAGCATAAGATTCCACTAGAGAAGAACACCATCCATTTTAAGCAGAAATTAAGACCTATCAGCCCTCCCTTATTGCCTTTGATTGAAAAGGAAATCAAGAAGCTGTTGGATGTCAAGATCATAGTTCCCCTGAGGTATTCAAAGTGGATAGATAACCTTGTGGTAGTAATAAAGAAGAATGGAGAAATCAGGCTTTATGTTGACTTCATGAATCTAAACAAATGCTCTTAAAAAGGCAACTACCCCCTGCCTAACATGGAACACTTGCTGCAAAAAGTTTCAGGGGCTAGAGTTATGTCTTTCTTAGATGGATTTTCAAGTTAAAATTAGATTGTGGTACATCCATAAGACCAGGAAAAGACCGTCTTCACTACTCCTTGGGGCACTTTCATGTACTCCAAGATGCCTTTTGGACTGATGAATGCTGGGGCTACTTTTCAGAGGTCCATGGACATAGCCTTTGTGGGAGAGAAAGACAATTTTTTCCTTATTTACCTTGATGACATAACGGTCTTTTCTAGCAGTCACAAGGACCATTTTCAACATTTGAAGAAGGTGTTTCTAAAATGCAGACGATTTGGAATTTATGTGAACCCAAAGAAGTCACAGTTTTCTCTAAAAGAAGGCGAACTTCTGGCAATTCAAACGTTGTCGATCCCAAGGTAAAAAAGGGACATTCAATCTTTCCTAGCAAAGATTAACTTTGTCTGCAGGTTTATTCTAAACTTTGTAAAGATAGTGAAGCACATCACTTCGATGCTAAAGAAAGGATTAGAAATAAAATGGACAGATGGTGCAAGATGCTCTTTTGAAGCCATCAAACAAGCTATCATGGAAGCTCCCACTCTAATCAGTCCAAATTATACTAGGGAGTTGTATATCTTCTCTTTTGCCTCTTATGATACTGTTAT
>APFE030885876.1:0-16378 GCA_000404065.3 Pinus taeda
CTCATCTGGATCAACAAGACTGGACTGCTACAACAAGCGTTGGACCTAAGGTAAGATCGAAAACATTTGAATTTTTGTAAAATGATGTTTATCTAGAGAAGGATAGCTCTTGTTTGGTTTGTTTGTCATTAGAGAGTCTTAGACTCCTAGGAAGGTTGGATTTGTCTGCAAATATAACCCATTCCGTGTGACAACTGTAGTTTGGTGGAAGAATTTGGTGTTATGCTCCCCTTCTTTTAACCATCGTATCCGAGATTTTTGCCTCCAGTAGATTTCCTCTTGCTTCCTTCTTTCTTCAAGCTGGTTATTTATGTGTCACTCTCTGTCTAAGGTGGCCTCTGTATGCCCTGCATTTATGATTTCTTGATGGAGATCCTTCAGCTCCTTATTGAGCTCCTATTGTGCCTCAAAGATATTGCCGAAGGTCTCTCGATTCTAGCGTTTTAGGTGACTCTTTAGAAAGCGAAGTTTTTGCTGAAGCTGGAACATCTTTGATCCTTCTGGAGGGATAAAGGAGGCCCAGGTAGTTTTGACGAAGTCCTCGAATGCTGGATGTGTTAGCCAAAATCCCTCAAATCTGAAGGGCCTTTTGGTTTTATCCCCTGGTCTCTGCCAATGTAGAGCTATTGGCCAGTGGTCCGACCCTGAGTGAGCCAAGATTTCTGCAGTAAGATCGCCTCCAAGATGAACCACGTTATCCAAGACCAAGAAGCGATCAAGTTTAGATGCGATCTGGAATTTGCCTCCTCTTCGATTGCTCCAGGTGAAGGTGCCATTGCAGAATGGCAGATCTATGAGAGAGGCATTTTGGATGAAGTCCTTGAAGTGATCTACCTCAGGCTCCAGTCTGGATCTGCCTCCTACCTTGTCCTCTATTTTGGTAATCATATTGAAATCCCCTACAGTGATCCAGAGTGGATGCTGCCTGTTTCTACTTAGTGCTTCGATGGTATCGAGGAGCGCCTTTTTACTCCCAGCGTCCTGCGGAAAATGGACGTTGGATAGATTCCCATGAATGTTGGTACCGAGAATGTGGAAGGCTGCTTGGATAAGATGATGAGAGGCGTGGAAGTCAGTGAGCGAAATAGCTTGGGAGTTCCATGCTATGGCAAGCCCCCCCGAGGCTCCTGTGGCATCCACAGCCACTGATTTGCACCCTGGCCAGGCTTTTGAGAGAATGCATCCCAGCCTGACGCTGTTGCATTTCGTTTCTTGGAGGAAACACATCTGAGGTTTTTCCATCCTGATCATATTTTTTAACATTCTAGATTTTCCTGGGCTGTTGAGCCCTCTTACATTCCATGATACGAGCTTCATCTTTTAACTATTTTGGGTAGGGCTGTAGTACTTCGTCAACTTCGCATATCTACCCGAGTCTACTAGGATTTTCCCGATCTCTATTGTTCTCTGGAGATCTGTCTTCCTTCCTCTTTTTTTGGTGTCCTTTGGGCACGGATTGCCGTCCCAGGTGCCGCCCGATTGAATACCTAGCTGGTGCTGATGAAACGCTCTGGAAATGACCACTTCCAGCTTATCTATATCCGATTCGGAGATTTTTTCATATGCCTTCTTTTGGAAACACAGCTCCAGTTCTATGATATCCAGACCATTTAGATCTATGCTCTCTTGTTCTTCCTCCATATTTTGCGCTTGATTGGTATCCTCTTGAGGAGTTTCTGAGTTCTGTGGGGCGTTCAATTTCCCATCTATCTCCATTTCCTTGAGATATTCCTCTGAGTTTTCTTGATGCCTGCTTAGGATTGTTGGGATGATGATGGGGGATTTGGACTTGGGAGGGTGGCTGGAAGGAAGGGGGGGTGTGGAGGAGGAGGGGCGGCCAGAAGTGCTGTCAGTATTAGGGGGCAGATCGTCTGAGAGATTGCCCAGGGACTCAAAGCTATTCTTGTAGGCAGGATTTTGGGGCTTGGAAGGCTGGGGCTTTGGCCCATTTTGAGGCTTTTTATGCATGCGTTTTCTGTTTGTAACTTTGGTGAAGCCGTCTTGAGAAGGGGTTTCAGTGGATTCAGGAGCGCTGGCTTTGACATTGAGGGGGCAGTCCCGGAACAGATGCCCTAATGCATGGCATCTCCTGCACCTGAATGGTACATGCTCATAATCGAGAGGTTGGATCCACTCCTCATCGCAATGGGCAAGGGTAACTGATTCAGGGAGAGCTTCATTTAGTCTAATGAAAACACAGATTCGAGCATATGAAATGAACTTACGATTTTTTGTTTCTTCTGCTGCCCTGATGTATCGTCCCACTCCATTACCTATCTTCATTAGACATTTTTCTTCCCAGTATTCATCCGGGAGTGAATACAGTCTAATCCAGACAGGTGCCCATGTAAGATCTTCTTTGTCAGGGTTTAACTTAGGCTTCCAATCCCTGAGGTAGAGACCTGCCGAGTTGAAGAAGTACGGCCCTCCTCCCAGGATCCTATATTTATCTTCCAAATAGTAGAAGATGGCGGTGAAGAAGCCCTTCGCCCCTAGCTATAGAGTGACATCTCCCTTTTGCTTCCATTTAGCTGCGATCCAGCCATTTAGGGCTCGTTCGATTGGCCAAAACCCTATGAACTTTCCAATGATTGCATGGTCCTTCATAAACTCTATTCTGCTATCAATAACATCCCCAGGCAGTTCTATTCTCGGCCTTTCCTTGGCTATTGGACGGCAGGTGGAGGAGGTAACCTTTGGGCTGTCCTCCCTTGGATCTTGTTCTTCTGGCTGATTGCTGTTACTGCCTTGTTGCTGCTTCCCTGAGTTGAGAAGATCCGGATCAATCGACCCGAAGATGACCTCATGATCCGATTTGTGGCGTGAGGGGGAGGGCTGTGACGCCCCCCCCTGAGGCGGACTCATTGTTTGTAGCTGCTCCCCGTCAGATCTGATGCGCTGCAGTGGTTTAGGTACAGCGACTGACCCCTTTCCGCAGAGTTGTCAGCGCCGTCGAGGGTATCGCCCTCAGAACCCTAGCTCAGTCGCTCCTCGAATAACCAATCCTATTGAACAACAATCTGTAATGAATATCAATCAAACTAAACTACAAATGGAATGAAACCATAATTGAAATAGAACAGTGAAGCTTTATATTTGAAATGAGCAGCATAACAATATACATTGAGAAAGATAATAATCTCTATTATGATGGAAAAGAACAGCCACACAATTCAATCTCAACTTATGCAATAAAACAATTTCATAAAATATTATAAAAGTTCACTGCAAAAACATGAAACTGTAAGGAAATATGATTCAAAGAAATAGGAATTAAATCAAACCATCACACGGCGTAAATTGGAAAGATATAATACAACAGCAGCATACTCCACCAGAGGCTAGGCCCTTAGCCACCAGTGGATGCTGTTGGGCTACTTCAGATGAGAATAATGAACAACAACTCCCAAATCAGGTATTAATCATTAAACTGTGAAATCATTACAACAACTGAAGCTTTGAGAGTTACAACATGCAACAATCCATTTTTCCTCCTATCCTATCATGAATCATGAATCCTTAATTCTGAATTTCTAATTCTCAAATCATAATTCTGACTCCATCATTCCCAATTCTACATTCTCTCAGCCATCCTCAATTCGGAATCTCTAATCCTCCATCATTTTTCCATCCCCCTCTCTGATCTTTGTTTTCATTTAAATAGAGAGAGATCAGAGAGCAGTTACAATAAAGATAATTACAACATGATTTTATTACAAAATTGGATTGTTTCCAACCAATTGATCAACAAGAAAATATATTTCCATCCATCTTTCAACAAGAGCAAGGCGAATTTGGCTTTGCAGCTGAGATTTGGAGGACAGCCGAAACAACAAATCTGAGAAAATCGTGCTCAAAGAAACCTGTGTTTATCTTAGTACAAACCGAATTTGGGCAAACCGTTCCTAGATAAAGTTAATTGGGTCCGTTCTGGACAAAACCCATGTTCCGGATTTTCCAAATCCTTCTTCATTTGCCCAGAATCTCAACCGCAAAACAGTCACTTCTTATTCCTGTGAATTTCCGAGTTGGCACTTTTAATGATCAAATCTTCAATCTGGAATTATCTTGAAAGCTAAAAATAATGAATAATGTTACAACCAATTTATTAAAACTATCATTGATAAAATCATGCATAATCATCAATTTATTAGAAATAAAGGAGAATAAATAATACTCATCGATAAGAGCATAAATCATTATAGAAATGGATTTATATAGTAAATTATAATGAATGATATGATAAAGAAGAGTAAAAATGGATGAAATAAGTGTTTAAAAAGTGGTCGTATTCATGGCCCCACAACTGTCTTGGCTTTCCTCTGACTTCTCCTCATGGCTTCTTGCTTCCTAGAATATTGCCATATTGACATCAATGACAATCTATATCAACAATGGTGTACGTGCTCCAAAAATATTAACACTATTTACTTGGAGGACATTTCAAGATGTATAACAACCATTTCACGTTGAAATACTTGGTGAACAAGCCTGTGTTGGGGGGCGAATATGCAGATGGATTTTACTATTTCAAGAGTATGATTTTGAGTTCATAGTCAAGCTGAGACGCTTAAACACAGGACCAGACCACTTGTCACGAATTGATATGGGCAGGGAACAAACAAATTTGGAGGGACTACCTGATGCACAACTTTTTGCAATACGCATCACGAATGGACACTTCGAAGATATAATTCATTTTCTAACAATAGGGACTACGCTGAAGGAGTACTCAATCCAACAGAACAAGGAATTGGTGGTGTTCACGGTGGACTTTTTTGTCATCGCAGGGCACCTCTACAAGATGGGCAACGATGAGATATTGCGAAGATACGTACTCGAATTTGAACAAGGTCAGATCCTCATGAAAGCACATGGGGGCGCTGCAGGAGGACACTATGCGAGACACGCGACCACACAAAAGATTCTTCGTGCAAGATTATTGTGGTTGAACCTGCACCAAGATTCGAAAGTGCATTGTAAGGCCTGCGATATATGTCAAAGGACAGGGAAACCATCACGAAGGGACGAGATGCCACTAAATCCCCAAATGACACTATAGTCATTTGATAAATGGGCAATCAACTTTGTGGACCTGATTAAACCTCAAGGAAAGACGGGGGCATGCTACATCATCACCGCGACGGAGTACCTGACATGATGGGCAAAAGCGCAATCGGTCAAGGACTGCATGGCTGCCACAACTACAAAGTTTTTGTTTGAAAATGTGTTGACACAATTTGGCTGTCCAAAACTCTTAATGAGCGATCACAGAACACATTTCCTGAATGAAACCATCAGTGCACTCATAGAAGGGTTCCAGGTGTATCATCAGAAAAGTACACCGTACCACCCACAGACCAATGTCACAATAGATGCATTCAATAAAATACTGGAGACTACGCTGACCAAAGTATGTAATGTGCAGTGGAACGACTGGGACCTGAGACTACGCTGACCAAAGTATGTAATGTGCAGTGGAACGACTGGGACCTGCACATACCTGCTATGTTATGGGTGTATAAGAAAACGTCAAAGAAATTGATGGGACAGACACCATTCCAGTTGGTCTATGGTAGGGAAGCTGTCATGCCAATGGAATACATCGTACCTAGTCTGTGAATAGCAATGCTCACAGGCATGATGGATCGAAAAGATCTGGAAGGAAGGCTCGCACAATTAGAAGAACTCGAGGAAGAATGGTTTCTGGCTGGATTTCATCAATAGGTATAAAAGCAGCGTGAAAATGCCTAGCATGACGGCCATATCAAGTTGCACACCTTCAAGGTAAATGACTTAGTGCTACTGTATGACAGTAAGTTTGAAAAATTTCTGGGAAAATTTAGAATGCACTGGCTGGGACCATACACGGTAAAAGAGGTCATAGATGGAGGAGGGGTCTAGCTAGTCAAACTCAATGGATAACCCTTCCCAGGAAAAGTTAATGGTAGTTGCCTAAAGCCCTACACAGGTGGGCCAGCTATCTGACTAACCGACCAAAGCACAATCTTCGTGACCCAAGGAGCCGGACAAAGGCACGGGACTATAAACACACACACTAGAAATCGGTACCAAAGAAAGGACATGATTCAGACACAGATGATTTGGAAGAGCGCATGTAGTAGGTCCAGCGAATAGTAGAACAGTGCATCGCAGACCTCCAAGTAGTACGAGACCAGTTGGAGGGGCTCCATGCCAAGATCACTGCACCAGCAGAGTGACTTGGGACAAGTCACATTGATTGTGTTGGGGGCCTATTGATCATGGAATACCCCCCCATAGCATGTTTTGGGGCTCAAAGCCCAAGTTTTCGTCAAAGGTTGTTGTAAGACTTCGCGAATTACCGGCACAGAGCACAAAGTATAGATGAGTCATAGGGATATCCGCCCTAAAATATTGTAATGTAATGTGAAGTTATGTCGACCTACCCATGGTCCATGGGCCATGGGATTGTATAAATAGAGCGAGGCTCTAAGTGTAAAGGAGGGATGTTTTTGGAGAAGAATAGGAATGGTTCAAGCTTAGAACAGGAGTCTAAGTGTATTGGGTCGTAGTAGTAGGAAGAGGATCTACAGCTAAGTGCGTAGAGGCCTAGTAGAGTCTGCAACTGAGTGCACAGAGATTGCGCAGGGTAGTGTTGAGTCTATAATCGATTGAAGATTAATAAAGAGAAGTTGATTCTTATTTTTGTGCATTTGTTGTGCATTATATTATTTATGTTTATATTAGTTTATGTATTGCTCGCACTGATATGATTGTTGAATATGTTGTAATAACCATTAATCTTACACACACAAGTTAAGTAATCAGGAAATTAGCAAGGAACTTGGGTATTATACAAGTCGTGGCCCGAGTAGGGCTACGCGGAAATAGCAGCATGGGTTGTGAAGGAATAGCAAGTGTGTGTAGAGACGGGTTGGACCGCAAACCTCCAAAAGCCCATCAAACATCTCCAAGGTGTGGAAACCTAGTTCTAGCACCCTCCCATACTACTTCGGGTGAGACCTCAGTCTGTGCTCCGTGAACTGTTACTGAACAGGCCAGTAGTACCCAGATTTTCTTAGCTAATTCACCTCTGAACCTGGGTCAGGCCCATACAAGCCAACATGAAACATAAACAATGTTTATGCAATTAGTATAAGAAAACTACTTAAATGGAACTACTTCAACCTACTACAACATCAAATAAAAATACTTTGTGCATAAAAATTCAATCAAACAAATAACATTTACAAATAAAAACTAAGTGAAATTCAAATTGAAATTTTCATATAACAATTAGAATTAAATTTTGAACTAACGTTAAATGGGAAACAAACACTCTATGTAGTGGGACCTTGTTGCATCGGGTCTTTGTTGCTTTAACGAGTTATAGAAGTACATTGAGTTTAGCATTCACAAATCAAACTGAAGTCATATAAGAAAGAGTGAACTATTGTTTTTATTAATAGAAGAAATAGAATTTAAGTCTTCTACAATTGTTTAAAAACATATGCTTCAATACTTTGTGATTTTTATTACATATGTCTTGTTCAATTTATTTTATTGAATAGACTATAAATAGTCTAACAATTTGTAATCACTAGGAATAAGGTTGTGAAGCTTTAAACAAAGTACATCTAAGATACAAAATAGGGACTTGGATATTACAAAACATAATATCTCAGTAGTAATGATTTTTAATAATTATTTTGGCTCTAATTTCTTTGACATCTAGTCCTAGAATATAATGTTGATTATTTGTGATCTTTGATTGCTTTAATCATAGTTCTTGATATAGATGGAATGTGCCATCGTTTACCCAACCACTGACCATCCTTGTCACATTCCATGCTTATGTGTCCACTTCACCTTATGAATAGAAATTGATTTCCATGAGGTCTTCTACCTTTTCTAACTCGCACCTTATCCTCCATCTCATCGCAACCATTTAGATCAATGACCCAGTCATGATTTCACTACAGATTTTCTAGTTGCTACAAATTCAAAGATTCTTGTAGCGACATTTTAGAGAACATTACTTAACCAAATTATTGATAAAAAGTGTATAAATTAAGCATATTACCTTAAAATTCATTCCCAATGTATAATCTTGAGATAGAGGATTTGTGAAAAATTATCAAGTGCTAATGAGTTAAAGAGCATGGAAAAATAGGAATTTGTGAATCAAAATTTAAGGAAATTGGGTAAAAAAATGGTAAATTTCAGAGTCCAACAAATACCAAGCATTAGGTTTCTTGTTAATTTAATTAAAACTTATTTTATGTTGATTTAGAAGATTGCTTAGATGGTTAGAAGAACTTATAAGTGGTTGTACTACTTCTAAACATTCCTTTTAAGGGGTTATTTTCAATGCATTTTTTCATGGATATTTTGAACTTTGTATTTTATGCACTAATTCTCTTTTTCAACCCTTATCTAAGTTAACCAAAGTTCTTTAGCAAGTGTTACTATCTTAAGGTTTGTTAAACTTGTCTCTTTGGATGATTTCATTTCATCTAAGTTTTTTGGGGTTTCACCTATAATCGAGGGCCCACTGCAGTATCATTCTAAAAGTGTTTAATAATCATATTTTTTAGGGTTATTTCTTTTATTTATTTCAAGGAAAGCCCACTTTTTAGCATATTCATATGGAAAACTGCTTAGCAATGGAACTTTCAATCAATTGATTCATGAGACTATTGGCCAATTGGCCAGTAGTATTTTCCCTAAAAGATGTAGAAATAAGGTTTATTTTATGGTGTCAAAATTGTATTCCATGTTCTCCTTATTAGGTTGATACAAGGGATCCCTTAACTTTAATGGCCTCAGAATGGTACTTTGCCCTAATAAAAGGGGTTTCTTATTCTTGGGAATATTTGATTTAGGAGTAATAATGTGCAACAAGGATCTTCTAAATGATGTTTCTAACACAATTTTATGGGCACATATGATAATGCACTATGCAGGTTGGGATTTACCTATTCCTAGGTTTGATGATTTCAACCCCTTCATCATTGGAAGTGTTCCCTATTTTCTAGAAATTGGTTGTTTTATAGTAGATGAACACTAAAATTAGTTGTTTCTCAACTACTAAAATTGATTAATAGTGACTTGCATTAGCATATGACCACTTGTTTGCATAGGGAGTACCTCTTCACCTTATTTTATACAACATCCACTCATGGTTCACATGATCTATCCTACTATGCATTATTAATGACTTTGTGGATGATTCTCAACTTCTTTTGGTGTATCATGTTCTACGACAATATAATGAAGATTTTTATAATGTACTACATTCATATTTGATGTCAAAAATAGCTTGAGCTACTTTATGTGCCTTCAATCAACCAATATGTTTCATTGGATCCTTCTTCAAGACCAATCCTAGAGACCATTTTTGGCAAGTTGTGGAGTTCTATTGATATTTGAGATATGGCGCTTTTGGATAGTTTGCTTATAATATGGTCTAGGTTCAATATTAAGGGAGAAATATTTGATGTAATGGATTTTCTCATTGCCTTTTTGTTTATATTATGGGAGATTTTGTTCATGGGGTCAACCATATTTTGAGATTTATATCTATAAGCCCACCTACAATTGTATTGAGATGGTAATTCATAAACCCTCCATTGTATAACATTCATTATTTATAAACTTTCTCACTTTTCTACAGTGGAAAATATTGAATTGGATTTCTAGATACCTACTCTCACTTATTTTTAACTACCCTCTCCCCTCTTTATATCATGGTCATGATCAACCATATATTCCAACTTCTTCGATTTTTTTCAAGCTCCCTCTGGTGTATTTGAGTTGGGTATACATAAGCCCACTCTTAGATTGTATTTGAATTTTTATGTTCAAGATTTATCAAATGCATATTTTTTGAAATTGTTGTGTGTGGAGCATGATTGTTCAGAGGTCTTTGTTTCATTCGGATGTATACCCCAAGGAAGTTTGAACACCCCTCCATGTGGGGGGGTGCGGGGGGGACTTGTGCCCCCCACGGGGGTCCGAGGGGGCCGATCCCCCCAGCTAGGGGGGTCCGAGGGCCAGCAGTGCCCTGGCGGGGGCTCGGGGGCAGCACCCCCGAAGGTAAAAACAGATGTAAAATTGCCTTGTAAAAGTATAGTAATTTCTAGTCAATCTGGGTCGTTCATTAGGCAGATGATCTGATGGTAGAACTTATGTTTAGTTTAGGGTTTTTTTCCCTAAAAGGCAACCCCTCTCTTTGTATGACGGCATTGTATTGAGTCTATGTAATATATGTGTATTCTTTGAGCGAGAAACAGAGAGGTGAGACTATGAGAGAAAATAGAGGATATTACAGCGGATCTGTTGTAGGTTGTGTCTCTTCATTTTGCTGGATAATAGAAAGGAAGGATTGGCTATTCGAGGTGGACGTAGCCCAAACTGGGTGAACCACATATATCTGTGTCTCTCTTGTTTTATGCATTTTTCTGTGTATATATTTCTGCAATATTTTATGTGTTCCATTGCTCTGTAATATATAATTTTCTAACAGAAATTTCCATTAATTCTATTTGAGTTAGATAATCATAAACCATTTTCCGTGTGTACCTCTTATCCTCTACATGATATTTTCAACAGTTCTCTATCAAATGGGAAATTCAGTGATAGTGTTCTCCCAATTGATCAATGATTTAATGGTGGAATTTATCTACAACATTATCAAATCATTGATGATGATGGATGTTAATCCATAAACTCATCCATATTTGTAAGTTGGGTAATCACACTTCCACTCTTTTTTGTACTTGAACTAGGTATCTTGGACCTATTGGGATTTATATTTTAGCTACAAATATAAATATATTGAGTTGTGTGTTTATACACCCATCCCACCATTTGTAATTTATTATCTTTATCCATAACCCCATGCCTAGACTAGGGAAGTGTTGAAATCATGGTGTAATCTTCACTTGCAACCATTTGTAAGCCTGAATTTAATTAAGGCTATGAGCCTACAAATGTATAACCCCCTTATTTATATTGTATTTTTTATAATTTGTATTATAATTTTTTTATTACAAGCTATGTACTTTTGTATGTGATTCTTTAGCCTGTGAGAACATAAATCTTATGTTTATCTTGTTCATGGTTTCATTATCTTTGTATATTTATGGTTTTCAATTTTATGAACACGATTTCATTAATAGGAAAATATCAATCAAAGTAAGGATAGATAATTGAAATACATACTGGATAAATAACTATATAATTGATAATAAGTGAATGAGATGATGTATACAATGCATGTGTACATGAAACGTATCTAAAAATAATATACCACAAGAAAGGATGGCTAGGTAGTTCCAAGTACAAATAGCACCATGAAGCTTCTAAGGAAGGGAAGAAGAAGTGGAAGGGATGGGATAATAAGAAGATGACAGCAACTAAACATCAATGCAAGGATCCTAACAATCAATATAATCATTGCAATATTTATGGTCACACTAAAGAAAAGTGTTGGAAACTACATCTAGAGATATCCCAAATAACTTCAATAAGAATGAAAAGAAAATAATTGTATAGCTATGTATTCAAGTAATCAAGTCAAAAGAAGCTCTTATGTGGATGAGAATATTTCCTACACATCAGTGAAGAAGGAAGTGAATATGAGTAGCCTTTATCATCAAGAAGAGAAGGAGATGACCAAAATCTTCCATATCAAGGTCTAGGTCAAGAAGACCAAGGTAGACACTTTGTTCGACTATGGTTCACAAGCTTATCGCATAGTAGTAGATCTAGTCAACAGGCTTGGATGAGAGGTTCGTGATCATCCTAACTCATATACATTGGGATGGGTAAACAAAGATGCATAGACCAAGGTAATAAAATATTGTAAGATTAAAATTGTTGTAAGTGTTGATTTTATTGATGAAGTGGAATTGAACATAGTACCCTTTGATGTATGTGAAATAGCGTTTGGAAGCCCCTACATGTATATGCGGGATGGAATCTTCATGTAGAGAGAAAATCAATAGAATTTGATCAATGATAGGAAATACTACATCATAAATGCACATAAAGACAAATAAAATATCTAACTTGTAAATGCCAACCAAGGCAAGTAGTTGATTAGTTCCAGTAAGAAATATGTTTTGCTTTTCTTAAGAAATTTTTATTCAAATGGTGAATCAATAAGAATAAATGAATACTTGGAGGGGTGTACTAAATAGCAAAAAGATTAATTGAATGAGTTTCTACAAGCATGCAAAGGATTGTTCTAGGAACCTAAAGGGATACCACCCAAGAGGGAAGTGAATCACAAAGTACAATTATTGCTTGACTCCCCATTACCAATATTAGGTTGTATAAATAGTCCATCTTGGAAGCAGATGAAGTGAAGAAGTAGTTGCAATAGTTTTTGGAACATGGAGTGCTTCAACCAAGTACCTCACCTTATAGGACATCTGTTGTCATCATGCCTAGAAATATAGTCCTTTGAATATGCATACCAACTATAAAGTGTTAAATAAGATTGCACTCAAGAATCGATACCCTCTACATAATATCAATGATTTGTTGGAATATTTGTAGCATGCGAAGTACTTTACCAAGTTTTGTATGAAACCAAGGTACCACCAATTTTGAGTCAAAAAAAAATACACTTGGAAGACCACCTTCAAGACAAGAAAAAGTTTGTATGAATGGCTGGTCATGCCATTTGGTTTATGTAATGCACCAACCACATTTATGATACTGGTGAATGATGTATTACACTCATATTTAGATTCATATCTTATAGTATACTCTGATATAGACTCATTCCTAGTGCTATTTGGGAGGATTATCGTTCACATCTCATATAGGTGTTTGAGACTCTAAGGCAATAGAAACAATTGGATAATCTCATGAAATGTGAGTTTGCTCAAAAAAAATTCGTGTATTTTGTGTATCATTAGAGGAAAATTCAGCCTAAAATTGCCCATGAAATTTTCATGTACGTAATATGTAAACCAATCAAAATCCTTTAAAAAGAGGTACATGTAAATATTTTGAAGGGAAAAAAAAAACTATTTATTTAATTGTATTTTTGGCTTATCTCCTTATAGGTTTACTCAAATTTCAAGTTTAGATACTCATTGGATACAAAACTAAATTCCACATCCAAAAAGTACCCATTGTGCATACTTCTAAGAAGACCCACATTGATCAAAATTGAAGATACATTAAAAAAGCGTGTTCACACATTTTTCTAATGTATCTTCATTTTTTGTCAATGTCGGTCTTCCTAGAAGTAGGCATAATGGGTACTTTTTGGATGTGGAATTTAATTCTACATCCAACAAGTGTCTAAACTTTAAATTTTAATAAAGCTATAAGGAGATAAGCCAAAAATACAATAAAAAAATAGTTTTCTTCTTTTCTCTCCAAAATTCATAACTCTTATTTTATTATTTTTCCTTAGGAGGCCACTTTTAGGGTGAAATTTCCTCTAGTGGTGATTGGTGGAGGGGAGCTCAAGATACATCCCACAAAGATGGAGGTTATCATGAAATGTTCAATCCCCACAAATATCACTGAAATTAGGAGCTTTGTTGGAGAAACATAATAATTGTGGTAGTTCAGAGCTTCGTTTTCAACAACATTTGCACCACTCCACACCATAAAAACGAGCAATAATTGTTTCAAATGGGGGAAGAATCAGCATAAGGCTTTTGATGAGTTGAAAATAAAAATAAATTAAGTATCAAATTTCGTATTACCGTAATTGCAAAAACCCTTCAAAGTTGAGACAAAAGCAAGTGGGTAGGCCCTAAGAGTAGTCTTGATGTAAGGAAGAAAGCCTATATGTTATTATTATGAAATATTTCATGGGGCAATTCTGAGCTACCCTACCTATGACAAGAAATTCTATGCTCTAGATCAAGCTATCAATAATTGGAAGCACTATTTGATGGGAAAGGAGACCATCATCCACATAGACCACAATTGTTATAGTATTTGCAATCCTATAGTTAGCTAAATGAGATAAACATAACAAATGGATGGGGTATTTACAATAATTTCATCTAGTCATCAAGTAGAAGAAGGAAGGCACGAACAAATTGGAATGCATGCTTTCAAGGAAACCCACATCGAAGATTACAACTTCGGGAACTCTTAGGCACATGGAGCCATTCACCCGTGATGCATGAAAAGAGCCATACAAAAAAGATGAGAACTTCAAGGATGTGTTTCAACAGCTACGAACCCAAATTTATGTAGAAGATGATGACAACAATGCTAACTATCATCTCCAAAATTTGTTATTGTACAAATTGGACAAATTGTGCCCCTAAAGGTGGAATATTCTATCTTATCAAAATGGCTCACACCTCCAAGGTTGCAAGACATAATGTTGGAAAGATAGTTTCCAACTTACAGAGGTATGCGTGCTAGCCCTGAAGGAAAAATTATCTAGCACAATATATTAGAGGATGTTTGTTATGTCGTACCAACAAGCCTAGTAAAAGGAAACAAGGTTTATAACATCCCTTAGGAAAGTATTTCCATGGATTTTGTGGGAGGTTTACCAACAACCAGCAAGGGGTTATCGCCAAAAAATTGATCATCTAGCCTAATTTACTAGATCGATCGAGGTGTACCATGTAAAGCCAATTTTACACTAGTAAAATTGCTTTCACTGTGAGAAATTACCTAATAAACCACCTTTATTAAGTAACTTATAGTTAAACCCATGAATAATAATTAAATAAATCATTATTTATTTGATTTTCTTCTAGGAATAATTAATTTAACCATTGTTTTATTATTATTCCTTCTCAAATTTGACCCAATCATGAAAAAATAAACAGATAAATAATTATTTATCTTATTTTTCTCTAAGAATATTTAATTAATCACTAATTAATTATTATTCTTTGTTAAATTTGACTAAATTTCGTTACAATAATTAAATAAATTCTTATTTGTTTATTATTCCTTAACTAATTCCTTGAGATGATAAATAAATCATTTATTTATTTATTATTTCTAAATAAAAGTTTAAATACTTTTTCCCTCCTAAACAAATATGATAAAATATTCCAAGAATGGGATCAATAATATTTTATTATTGCTCATTATTCGAGGATAACTCAATATTTTGTTATAAATAGAAGGGTTTTCCATTCGTTATTCACTTTTGATTATTTTCATTGTTGTAACTCTGATTATTTTCATTATCGCGCACCATATTTATTTTGGGTTTATGCATTATAGAGGAGAGAGACTCTACACAAGTTGAAGACACTGGAGGATAGCCAAGAACCCATCCCATAGAGTGTTATGAAACCAACTCACAAAAGGATAGAAAGATAGATTAACACCTTAGAAATAAGCCTCTTCAAGGGGGCAACCTCCTTTACATTACACAAATGAACAATTCTTAGATTATACAAATGACAAGACCTCCTTTCTATATATAGGAGTCTCAAGGGTCATAATATAATCAGAGCCAACATAACAATAATAATGTAAGGGAACAATAATAACAATAGTGGGCTTCTATGGGGCACAATTATAACAATATGGGGACTACATGGGCACAACAATATAATAAGGGGTGTTATCGGGAAATCTAGCGTCCACTCGGAGCTGCTAGTCCCACTAAGATGGGTAGCTATCTTAGAAGAAAACAAACCAAAACTACTTTCGCTTTCCTTTATGAGAAGCAGATAAGAGGGGAACAAAGGACACCAACCTCAGTCTTGCGCTTGGTTCCTTGCTTGGTTCCTCTCCCTTCTAGCAGATCTTTGCCGCTCCTTATCTGCTTACCCAGCTTCAGAGAACGCCTGTAGAGTCAAAGAAGCATAATACTATCGAGAACAAAGATCTACAATCATAAACAATATAGGACCAGATACATATTGACCACACAAATGCATATATCATCAAACATATAAGAATGTGGAGGAAAACTTGAATAGCTTTATTAATATCAAGAATAGAAAAGAGGATTACAACTCATTGTTTTAACCCAGCATCATCCTCTCAGCAAGAAAGCCCTTTTTCACCTCATGAAAAGCTTAGATCACCCAACACTATGATATTTCACCAAGAAACCAACAACACTTCCTTACAAAATACAAGATTCCAGCCTTTGGATCTCTGTGATGAGGGATCCATATATAGATGTTTGCAAGGGGGTGAGTCAGCTACTGCGTTTTTTATTAGTGTCCTCTCTCTAATAGTTCTTGGTTCCACTTGGAGATTCATGGTCTCTTACTCATCCCTGGGCGAATTTAGAGAGGCAAGTGTCATTGGAGAAGTTTCTGGAAGATTCCATGATCATCCACCTTGCAAACTGTCTCTGCCATTTGTCTACTCTCGCTCATCGCACTTTACATAAGAGCTTTCCAATATGCATCACACTTCTTGCACT
>APFE030885876.1:51010-106017 GCA_000404065.3 Pinus taeda
AGTCATATTATCCTCCTTGTCAAGCCTAATACCTCTGCTCTCCATGTCAAACTTCAAGAAAGAGAGAAAGTCAATAAAAATCATGTTTATCTCTAGGTACACAGGTTCTCTCTACCTTGTCTGCATGTACGCATCCCAAGCTCATTGTACTTGCGTACTTGTACGCTCTGTAAGTCAAGGGATGGGTTTGTACTCCTGTAAAGGTCAAAAGGTGCGAGTTTCATCTTAAAAAAGTTACTTGTGGTCACTTCTAGAGTTTTCTAGAAGATTGTTTGACGTGTATTGAGCGCCTCCAGATGGTTCATGCATCCCTATGATAGAGAACTTATCCCATCAAGAGAGGAGCTACCCCATCCAAAAGAGGGAGTATCCCATTGATGTTGGACCTGAATAACTTCCTCTAGAACACTATAAATACAATTGGGCCAGAGGAGGGGAGGTTGAAAGCTTAACATTCCAAAGGTAGATGCTGCTGGAATTAGGACTTCCTTGTAGAAGCTTGTGAGGAGAGATTACCATCCTTTCTTGTTTCATTTGGAAGTGGGTGAGCTTGTCAAAGTAGAGGAAAACTCTTGCTGGACCCTGGAAGGAACTTGCACAACACCAAAGCTCAGGTTGTAATGGTTTCTTTTGTTTCCTTAATACAAATAAGTCCATTCTTCTCAATGATTTGTTGTTAATGAATTGTTTCATATACTCCTTGGTCTATATGTTGAATATGTTTTGTTTTATGAGATATTGAGGTGTTATGTAATCGTTTGATTGTTAGTGTATGCAGGTTTCGAAGTGAAGGAGGAGCTCATCTGGATCGACGAGGCTAGACTACTACAATAGTGTTGGACTTCAGGTAGGATCGAAAAACACTTGGTTTCTCGTATGATAATGCATGTTTAGAGAAGGATTGCTCTTAATTGTTTTGTTTGTCACTAGAGAGTCTTAGGCTTCTAGGGAGGTTAGTTTTGTCAGCAAAAATAACTCTTTCTGCATGACACCCAGCAATTTATTTATTTACCTAAATAAATATTGAATCACCGAAAAATAAAATCATTGGTATTTTTAACTTCTATAATTAAATATATGTAATGGAAATAAATAGAGAGATCAATCACATATTGCAAAATAAAATCACCCACAACAATTCTCTATCATTTCATTATCTGGAAAATCTTGGTTTTTTGACCCACAGAGATAAAGAAAAAATACAAAACCTCGAAACATGTAACACATCTCCCTTAGAATTAATTCGGCCCAAGATAACTCAGCCTCAAAAAAATTAGCCTCTAGATGAAACCATCCTAGAGAACTTTGCCCAACTACTCTGAGTATCAACTCGACATGTGTCATTGATGTGCACTAGGGAAAAATCAGCCTCTTCCAGATAAATTCAATCTCCTTCCAGCAACTCAGCCTTGTAATACCCTCCTACCTAACACTCTTGGATTCGTACAAACCCACTCGCACTTCTCTAGTCACTAGTCCACTGAGCCACTCACACTTAAAGAAAATTATTTTCTCTAAATGATTTCTCACTCACACAACTTCTTCTCTCCATGTGTTTTCACCTTCTCACTAGGACTAATTTATAATATTCATTGAGTCCAAACCCCCAACCCCAATCTCACTTCTAGAACCATCTTGGAGATCAACAGTTGAGATTATTTCTAAGTGAATTAAATTATTTATGTTTAGAAAATAACTCAATAAAAATTCACAATAATTAATTTACTTTAATTATTGTAATTTTACTAATTTAGACTTAGGAAAGAAGACATAAACCACTAGAAGAGGAAAACAATGTCTTCCACATGCTAAGACACCAAGCCTATGGATAAGACCTTCCAAATGTATCACTCACATGAACACTCCCTCCTAGCAAGAAAGGAATTCTCCACCACCCCTAGCTTATCTCGGTACTTCAAACTTCCCTTTCACTACAGGCTTAGTGAGAACATCTTCCACCTACTCCTCTTTCGAAATGTATTAAAATCTCACAACACCCCTCTAGACCTTGTCTCTGATGATGTGATATTTGATCTCGATATGGTTGGACCAACCATGAAACACGAGATTTTCAAAGAGCTTAATGCAACTCTGATTATCATAGTGGATCATCGTTGGCCCCATTTGCAAATCAAATAATCCCATAAGTATCTTGCAAATCCATATTACCTCACAACTTGTCATACTCACTGCCATGTACTCTTCCTCTACTAAACTAAGTGTCATTAACTACTACTTCTTGTTGAACCATGAGATCATAGTTGATGCCAAAATAACACAACATTCAAATATGCACTTTGTGTACCCCTTCAGCTCCACTCCTCCATATTTGAAATACCTTAGTCAAAATTCTATTGTCCCATGCAAGTATCTCAACACATGCTTCACTACCACCCAATGGACTCATATCATCCCCACCATGAATTATCTAATTTTTTTCACAACAAAACATATATCTAGCCTAGTGTTGGCCAGATACATCAAGGAGCCTATCAACTGCCTATACAGTATGGGATCAACTAATTCAGCTTCAAAAGTGCTTATCTTCTTCAAGTTAGTGATCATAGGTATAGGCATAGGCCTACAATACTCCATCTTAAATCTCCTCGAGATCTACACTGCATACTTGCCCTGCCAAAGGAAATTCTCTCCTAACTTTTGTCACACCTCCAATCCCAAAAAGTAATTCATCAAGATTATGTCCTTCATGTTGAATTCTGAAGCAAGGTCCTCCTCGCACATCCTTATGAGCTTCTTCGATCCTATCAAGAAGTGATCATCCACATATAATACCAATATAAGTGGTTCACCCTCAACGAGTACATAGTATAGGTTGGGATCCTCCCCAATCTTGGTGAAGCCCAAACCAAGAAGATATCCATCAATCTTGGCATACCATGCACAAGAATCATGCTTCAGCCCATAAAGAGCCTTCTTCAACCTACATACATGAGAATATATCCCATATACCTCAAACTGCTAAGGTTTCTTAATATACACTTGCTCCTCAATAACCCCATTGAGGAAATTAGTCTTCAAATCCATTTGATGTATCCTCCACCCCATCTTTGAAGTAATGGACATAACTGCTCAAAATAGATGCATATTTGGCCATAATGGTTAATGTCTCCTCATATTTTACTCCCTCCTTCTGGGAGAACCCTCTTTCCATGAACCTCTCTTTATACTTCTCAATACTACCATCAGTTGCATGTTTGATCTTATAAATACATCAAGAAGTGGCCACAAACTTTCCTTCTGGTCTCGGAACGATGTTCCAAAAATCATTGCTGATGACAAATCTATACTCCTCTATCATGGCATCTCTCCATACCTGATCATATATAGCTTCCTCAAAATTGGAAGGCTCACATTTGCTAACGTTTCTCATCAGTGCTAAAAAATTGGAATATTTATTCAGTGGTATGCTCTGCTTGAAAGTGTTACTTGGAGCTTGCGCATGCTCCTCGACATCCTTCAATGTCTATTCAGTCCATCTCATCCTCCTCCTAGTAGAGCTCGAATAAATATCTAGATCCTCCTCCATATTTTTTGGTTGTATCCTTGTTGGGGATACTAGTCCATGCTCAGCCTTAGGAGCCTCTAGCTCCCACTCCTATACCATTATTGACTCCCTCTCATGAGATCTCCTATGGGTCCTTTCCTCATCAAATCTGACATCCCAACTCAAGATCACCTTTCTTTGTCTTATAATGTAGACTCAGTAGGTCTTTGAGACCTCATTATAGCCAATAAACATGCCCCTATCAAATAAGGACTCTAGCTTGGTCCTCTTCTTTGTGGTACTATGAACATAAACTAGACTATTGAATATGTGCAAATTACTCATATCAGGTTTCACTCTTCTAAATAGCCCCTCAGGAGTCACATCCTCCAACACCCTATGAGTAATATTGTTCTCATTGTACACAGTTTTATTGCATGCCTCCACCCAAAAAAACATAGGCAACTCTTGATCATAGATCATTTCCCTCGTTGCCTCCATGTTTGCCCTTTTTTCCTCTCGACAACACCATTCTATTAATGGTTGTAAGGTATTATGAGCTCCTTCTTAATTCATACCTCCTTATAAAAATCTTGGAACTCATTAGAGGTATATTAGCCCCCATTATCTGATTTGAACACCTTATTCTTCTCCATTGTCTAGTTCTCCACAAGAGCCTTGAACTCTTAAAATTGATCAAAGACCTCATCTTTAGTCCTCTGGAAGTAGATCTAAGTCTTCTTGGAATAATCATCTATGAACGTTGCAAAATATAAGGACCCTTTGATCGACATCACATACATAAGACCACAAATATCTAAGTGCACCAAGCCTAGCACTCCCTTAAACCTGGTCTTATTGTGAGGATACACAACCATGGCTTACTTACCAAGTGCACACACTTTGCAAACTCCATCCTCCTCCACTTGGATCTATGGAAAACTAGTAACCATCCTTTTCACCTATTGGTGGTGTTGGATCCTGCCAAGACTCAGAGGGGCTCCCCGATATGAAGTCCCAATTAGACCTCACATCATTTGGAGTAAGAGACCCAACTAGAAAATAAGGTTGGTTGCCAAAATATTAAATATTTTCCTTCGCTACAATAAACGACACAAGAGAAATACATATACTTTCGAGATAAACAAGTAAGTTATCTTTCTGATGTATTAAATTGCAAAGTGTATAATGGTTCTTTCATGGAAAGGAATGGAAATTGAGTCTTTAAGAGAAGAGTAATAGTACTATAATAAATGCACACACATGTATTTAAAAGAATTATTAATGATATTGCAAAATAATTCAAAAATAAATAACGACCATGAAATAAAAATACATACGGTTCAAAGATGCATACTAAGGCCAATGAAATACTTCATTTTCATTAGTATGTGTTAACAGAAACATACACTGCAAATAATGAAAGAATATTCTTACAATCATTCATGACATATGCATGAAAAGTGTGTCTGCTCCAAGATCTGCAATTTATTAAATCAATGTCCCAAGATACATCATTACAATGATACAACATTAGTTCTAATAGTGGAACGATAAGCAACTACTTACTTCTCAAAAGTCTAATCTTCTCTCCTATGCCTAGCTTGAGAATCCAAAGTGAAAAGTCCTTTTCTTGAGGTATGAGGGTGTATATATAACAAATGAAGTGACTACCCACCTCCCTTGTGACTCTTTACATTCCCTCATGACTTTTGAGCTCCCATGTGACTTTTCAAATTCCTATGAAACCCTTGAGCTTCTACATGACTCTTCACATTCTATTTGTGACCCTTGGACCTCCACACATTTTACATTTTTTCATTTTTTTGGAAATTACATAATTACATCCACAAATGATGTGGAAAATACAACAACACATATGACTCTTATGGTGACACTTGGAGAAGCCATAACTTGGCGAGGGTGACATGGAACTTCATTGTGATGTGTCAATGCCAAGATTTTCTCCTTGTTGCCATCTTTATATCTTCATGATAATTCTTGCATGTACTCCATCTTCAGCCTCCAAGAGGATGGGATTATACAGATTATTTTGTGTGATCTTGATCTTCCTTCTTTTTTCATGATCTAGTGTCCCTTCATCTCTTTGCTTTATTATCTCTTCATGGTTTCAACTTCAGAAGTGTCCCCTTGCATCATCTCCTTGGCATCCTCCTTGAGCTTCATCTTTTCATGTCAATATAACAGCACCTGCAATTGGAATTCACTCATGACAAGATCTCATGCAACATATCCCAAAATCTCCTAGTATATCATGTTCCTCATGCAACATATTGATTGAGCTGGGATAGAGTGCGGGACTAAGGGGATGCTTAGGGATTGTGTAGGAGAAAGTGACAGGGAGTGGGGTCTAGCCTCTATGAATGTGCAGTGTGCAGTGGTTGAAGGACAGGAAGGAAGGATTGCATATTTGAGGGTGTTAGGGATGTAGTTGTTAATTTTCCTTTGTTCTGTGTTGTTATAATTACTTAATCTCAATCCTTCAATTACCAATATTTCAACACAATTTATTCTTCCTATAATTAAGAGAAATTGTAGATAAAAAAATAATTGCAATAAATAATGAGAGACAAATAAGAGACATCGGGTTTGGTAAAATACCAATGAAAAAACCAAGGGGGAAAACCCTTTCAAATTATTCTTATTAGATCGTCATAAAATGTTCAACCAAGAGAAAGTACAATTTTCCAATTCTCCAATCACAATATTACCTAGTAAAACCAACTAAACAATATCCAAGAGATGATCCCATGAACAATACTGATCAAAATCAAAGTTTCCAAGTCTATAGTAAATTGTAAAAATACCCCAGGTCCCAGCCACATGGAGCTAGTGACCATGTATGCGGTTGAAACTCTCCAACCACAAGTAACACCTTGTATATGTGTGCCTACAATTGATATTTTATTTTTGTGACCATGCAGTCCCTTCAAAATTTCCTTTTCACATGTGCAAGATTTAACCCTGTAATTTTGGATCAGTATGTGGGTTTTCATATTAAGAATACATTCTTCCTTATCAAAATTAGATTCTTCCAAGGGCTAGGAGGGGTCTTTCTTGATGATGAAGGTTGTCAAAAGGAGGGAATTTGTCCCTAAGATTCCAAATTAACATTCCATTTTAGCTAGGGAGAAATTACCAACTACAATATGTGTCTAATCTCAAATATCATCTATGCTCATCTTTGTTCATCCGTTGAACACTCTCAAATCTAAAAAAAACAAGAATTTGACATTGAAGGGAAGCTCAAGCTACCACCCTCTATTCAATAATCATCACTAGGGAGTTCCAACTTAGCTTGCATCATAGGGAACCCAACTCAACCCACTATACAAGGAAAATAGGCAGGATATGACTCACCATGGAAGGTAAGGATCATAGTTATCGTACTATTATTGATCTTCCCATTAGGGCCCTCAAGAGTCAAGTGGTAGAACACATTCATCCACAAAGATGGGAGGAGATACACACCTACCCTACAAGGTAAGGATCAAACTCAATCCAAGGAACTTGGGCGAGATACGCACTTACCCTACAAGTTAAGGATCAGAAATTCCCAAGTCATCATCTCAATCCATTGGCCAGATGGGGAGGAATAATCCCAGCAATCCCATTTTGTGGGTAGGATGCATAATGGGGCATACTTGGCAGGGGGACATTCACACTTACTGTTAGGTGAGGAACAAACACACCCTGAGATGACAATAGGGGAGATATGCACTTATTATGAGGTAAGGATCAAACACATCTATTGTATATCAGTTCCCTCAACCCCAGGAGCTCTTTGGCTCAATTCCTCACCCTAGGAGATTAGACAGGGAGGAATATCATGGCTCATTGTCCTTGACCAGCCGATACCCTTACCTGAAAGGGTCACATCCATCAGTCCAAGTTGTTCTTTGAAGACTGAGAAATTCCGTTTCGACATATCCTTGGTGAGTATGTCTACAATCTACTCATCAGTCAAAATATGATGGAGTCTCATAGCTCCTCTCTGTACCATGCCATGTATGTAATGATATTTGATCTCAATGTGCTTGGGCTTGTCATGAATCATAGGATTCTCTCCTAATCAAATCCCACTCTTATTTTCACAATATATCATTGTTGTATCTAGGACCTGCTCAAATAGCTCTCCAAAGAAATTCCTCAACTAAACTACCTCACATCTAGCCATGCTAGCAATAATTTACTCTAACTCTGTCGTACTCAAAGCAATGTATTTTTGTTTCCTTCTCATCCAAGATATCATGGCAGATCCTAAGCTAAAGAAACATCCAAATGTGCTCTTTCTATCAATAATGTTTCTAGCACAGTAAACATCGGTGTATCCATGTAGTCTCACATCTACGGAAGTATATCTCAAACCAATATTAATCATCCCATGCAAATATATCATAATGTTTTTGGCGTCAACCCAGTTTTCATGAATGGGCTCGGTCATGAATTGACTAAAAGTGTTTACTGCAAATCATATTTCCGAATGGGTATTGACAAGGAACAGCAATGCCCCAATCAATTGTTGTTACTTAAAGGGGCCTACCAAGTCAGGTCCAATAGCATCTCCACATAAATTCTTGAATTTCATCTTCATCGATATGGCTATGGATTTGCATTCAGTAATTACAATTCTTTCCAATATCCTTACAACATACTTTCCTTGAGGAATAAAAATCTCTCCAATTTTTTGCCAAACATCTAGTCCTAGAAAGTAATGCATCATACCAATATCCTTCATTTTGAATTCGGATGCCAGCTCCCTCTTACATTAGATCATTAGGGGCTCAGTACCTGTTAAGAATATATCGTCAACATATAAAACCAAAATCAAAGGCATACCTTGGACCACTTTGAAGTAGAGGCTTGGATTGGCATTTCTTCTTGTGAATCTAATCTTAACTAGGCAACTATCAATATAGGCATACCACACTTGGGGAACTTGCTTCAAACCATATAATTTTTTCTTCAACCTACAAACGTGAGTCTTCTTTTCCTTCACTTCAAATCCCTATGGTTGTTCAACATACACTTCTTCTTGTAGTATTCCATGAAGAAATGTTGTCTTTACATCCATCTGGTGAAGATTCCATCCTTGGTTAGCAGCAAGGGAAACAATTGATCTAATCGTAGTGTAGAGGGAAACGGGGAAAAATATATCATAATATTATTCTCCCTCTTTCTGGGAGAAACCTCAAGCCATGAACCTTGCTTTGTACTTTTCAATGCTTTCATCAATTCTATGTTTGATCTTATATAGCCATTTTGAAGTTACAGCAAACTTTCCTTTAAGTATCGGCACAACATCCCATACATCATTCTTCATAATCAATTCATATTCTTCATCCATGGCATCCTTACAAACCTTTTATTTCATTGCTTCTTCAAATGCAGAAGGCTCAACCTAGATCATAGTACGCATAGCTTCAATGTATACTTGATATGGACATGGCTTCTTACTCTCTCTTAAAGGTCATTTTGGCAAGAACATATTTCTTAGCATCTTGTAAAGTATCACAAAGCCATAGTGGTCTCTTCTTGGTAGTGGGATCACTTGGAGGAGGATCCAAGGGGTCCACAAGCTCCATGGGATCATCAACTATGTCCTTCTCAGATTCACGTATAGAAGGACCTTCTAGTATTCCGTCATCATCTTTCTTTTCAGCAGGAAGAAGGTCCCTTTCTTTTCCAAGAGCAGAAACTTCCTCAAAATTTACATCCCTGCTAAACTCGATCTTCCTTTGACTCAATATGTTGTTGTAGCATATACAACCACCTTCCAAAATTTTTCCTACACTTCGTTTTGGAGCCTCCCTACTAAATTCCCAGCAGCTTATCTTACACTGAACTAGGTACTTGTGCTTTCATTTAGTTTTATCTTTTGCTTTACAGCTTGTGTTTGCTTACTTTATTTGTTATCAAACTACAAGCTTACCTCTTCACTTGGTTGCAATCTAATTCTAGCACTTCCTTGATGATCTGTGAAATCCTATAGGGAAACCATCCTTGCTCTCACAAAATGTGCAGTTCAAGCCAACAGTGAGCTTCAACTCCATAATTGCATAGACCCAGTTGGCAGTCTGTCTCCAACTGTGAAACTGCATAGAGCATGAGAGGTAACTAGAGCCACTCAACTCCAAAATTGTGCAGATCTAGTTGACAGTCTACCTTCAACTGGTAAATTACGTAGATTTTGAGAGGCAGCCCAGAGCCACTCATCCTAAAAATTACGTAGAACCTACTGTGCTCATAAGACTACTCAATGCACGAACCAAAGAGTTTCCAAGTACTTCCTAGAAATGTGCAATATTTCTAGGTAATACATGGTATTTTTACCGAAAAGAAAGAAGCTAAGAGGAAAATAATCCATAGGAAGTAGGGATCTATTATTAGTTTCCTGAAGGTGACACATTGCCATCTTAAAAGTTTCTACCAAGTGTCATTGTTGTCCTTGATCTCAAGAATACGCGTCATGAACTCCATTTTTCTCAAATATATGTAATATATGCCTCTAGAGCTCACTTATAAATTCGATCATCAGGCTCTAGTTTCCTGAGGAGATTAAGGAGCCTTCAGAGCATTGTCATTGCTTTTCAGGGTGAGTTTGTCTTTTATTGTCTTTTATTGCTTTTTTTGTTGCTTTTGTTTATTTAGCTTGTGAGAGTGTTGTTTCACTCATTTTTTTGAATTATTGTTGGTGTCTTAACTTTTTTTTAGCTTGTAGAAGTGTTTTTCAAGTTATAGATTTCCTTTATCAAGTCTCACATGAGTTTTCCCATTTTGCACCAACGGTCATTGTTGTGGTGACTCCCTTCACATGCCTCATGTTCCTTTAGTTTGATCCATTGTTGCACTTGTTTTACATGTATACATCTACACTTAGTCAGATTTGAATGCATCCTTGCATCACCCTTCAAGTCTTCTTTTTTGCACACTCCCAATGGATAGATCTGAGCTCCCCCCTGCCCGGATCTCACACTTCACTACATTCATTGTGCAATCTGGGAGATCAAGGTCTCTCCCTTAGCTTCTAGAATTGCGCAGAGCCTATCCTAGGCTGGCTCCAACTGCACATTGTGTAGTTCTAGGAGCAAGTCTACCATCTTGGTCACTAAGACTGCACAATGCACAGTCTCTCTCAAGCCCTCACCCAAACTGAACTGTGCATTCTGCAGTTCTAGTCATTAAGCTTCCTCACTCTCTATTGGGACTGCATAGTGCGCAATTCCCACAGTCATTCAGTCATCCCTGTCAGTCAAAATTACACAATTCCTCTCATCAAATTCCCTGGTTGTTGCTTGATCATGCTTTGAAGTTAGATTTGTAAGAGCTAATGTTTGATTTCCATCAGTTTCCTTTCTGTCCCACAAGTACCACACTCATGAAGCACTTCTCTCCAGTAGTAATTGTACCATGGCACCAAAGAGAGATGTTTCAATACTGACCACTGAAAGTAGTATTGAGGAAACAGTCAAGCAAGTGCCAATTTACTTGCCAATACATGCAGATGCTCAACTATTTACATAAAAGGAATCAACACTAACATGGAAGCAAGACTAGCAGCAGTGGCAGAAGGCAACAATCCAACACAGGATCAGGGAAAGAGGAAATTGGTGACATAATAAAGGGAGAACAAAGATGCAGAGAAAATATGGATTCAATCTTCATGCAGACAGCTTTGACAATAGAAGCAAAAGGAAGCAGAGGACATAAACAGTAGAGCAGGGAAAGAGATAAAAGAATATCTTTCATAATTGAGATTGCAGCAATCATAACAAGAGCCCAACGAAGAATGGGAATCAAGGAGAAAAGAACAGGAAGAGAAGCAGAAGAAAGAAGAAGAACAAAGGCATGGCATAATGACATAGAAAACAACACAAATATAGGTTGATGAGCCAGAACAACCAACAGCTGAGGAAGAGAGTGAACAGATCCACGTTCCCTCTCCAAATCTAAGCACAAGAACTAAGTCTCATTATAGGTCAATAGGTACATGGCGTAGCTAAGGAGAGAGGCCACCATGGATGACTTGGAGCTCAGTGCACAAACATACAAATTACATCAATGGTCTGGTTATGGTCAGCACCATGCTACACATGCTTCAAGACGAGTCAGATACAGGTTCCAAGACCATATACCTAGATGTTATGGAGGTAAGAGTCTGCCACCAAAAAGACACCATCAAGTAGTTTGGGGACATCATTTTGCAGCATCAAGCTTGGCATTAGTACATGACCGAGAAGCATCAAGTGGAGGTTTCCGAGTTGGTCTCTCCCCAAACTACGGATTCATATTGTTTTATCTTGTTAGGCTATCTCTAGCATATTTTATCCAAGATGGGTATATGTGGATAAAGTATACTATTGGTAAATATGTTGCAAGTGAAATTCCAAGTGTCACTAGTGGAATGTGAATAGTCACTATGTATTGTCATGAGTTATTTGTAAAAGAAGTTGAAGAGTCAAGAGGGAATTCAAAGAGTCATAAAGTGGAATGTCAAGGGCCACACCACCCTTTATTATAAATTGAACCTCATAACTCATAGAAGGGGCTTTAGGATCCAAGCTTTTGGCTAGGCATTTCTTAGAAAAGGCTTGGAGAGTATTGTGACGAGCCTTGGCTTCTCCTTAGTGTAGAACAAGTACATTGCTTTGAAGGAACAGGTGGTGTTAACTGTAATGTTCCACTATTGGGGCTAGTGGCTTTCAATGGTGTATGTATGGATATAACTTTCACTTAATAATATAACTGAGCCAACACGTTTTTAGGCATATGTTTTTATTGCAGTTGGACTATTCTGGTTGCTTTAGCAATTTATGTTATATAACTTATGCATTTGTGTATGAACTATTTCATATGCAATTGTATGAATCTTGTTGGAGAAGTGTTGTTGGATTAACTCATCACATTGGTTTGTGGACTATTTCCCTTTCTAGATTGTGATGTCATTTTGCTCATGTGTTCCTTTCAGGCTTACGTACTATTACAGGCTTCTAAGGGACACACTTCCTTTCCCCTCTCTATGTTAGAACCCCCATACATCTCACTTGACTCGCTGCAAGGTCACACACTTTCTTCCGACAAAGTTATCATACTTACCTCTGTGCATTACCGCAGTCAAGGCACTACTTTACTACCCACTTCTAGGATTCCTACTCCAAATGGTCTAAGGTCTAGTTGGGACTTCTTACCGAGGAGATCCTAGCGGGTCCAACACCGTCAGCATATGTATATTCTAAATTCTTTATAATTTTCATAATAACCAACAAGCGTACCGTTCTTTCTAGTGGCTTCTAGGGTGTTCCTCTTGTCCTGAATAAAAAATGTAGAGGGCTCTCCTTCTTCATGTTTTTTGATCCTTCCTCGGGAAATCATCATGGTTTCTTCTTGAGTGCATTTTCCAATGAGCTCATCAAATTTTGAAATTCTATTGTTGTTGTTTATAGTAGTAATGAAGGTTTACCAAATAGGAGGATGACCTTGTAGAGTTATCATCACGAACTCTCTATCAGATATAGTCTCACCAACAGTCTACAGTTGATCCCTTAGTTGAGATACCCTCATGATGTAGGATTTCACAGATTCTCCCTTATTAATTTTCAATTCCTTGAGCTTATTCCAAAACAGCATTGTCATCTAATATAACTTCCAACCTAATCTTCCAAACAAAAAAGTTAGATGAGTCACCAAAATTATCATTATCCTTGAAGTAATAGGTAGACATATTGACCAAATCAAATAGGATCCTTCAGCTTCTATCAAAGATGATTGTTCTTGTCTCTAATCACCTTATTATTAGCTTCAACTTAGCTATGATACCATTTTAATTTTCCTTTTTTATATTTTGTTACAATTACTATAGCCCAATCCTTCAATTGGCAATCTTTCAACACAATTTATTCTTCCAATAATTAAGAGAAATTGTAGATAGAATAGTAAATGCAATAACCAATGAGACAAATAAGAGATGCCAAGTTTGGTCAAAGTCTACGGACAACCCCCACAAGGGGGAAAACCATTTCAAATTATTCTTCTTATTAGATTGTCATAAAATTTTCAGGAAGGAGAGTACAATGTTCCAATTATTCAATCACAAGATTATCTAGCAAAACCAACCAAACAATATCCAAGAGATGAGCCCAACAAAAATACTGATTAGAATCAAAGTTCCCTAGTCTATGGTCAATGCTCAAAGTCTATGATCAACTGTCAAAATACCCTAGGTCCCAACCGCACAGAGCTAGTTACCATGTATGTGGTTGCAACTCTCCAGCCGCAAGGAGCACCCTGTATGCATGCAACTACAATCGAGACTTTCCTTTTCCAACCGTGCAGCCCTAGATGAAAATTTCATTTTCACACATGTGAACTCGGACCCTGTAATTTTGGACCTATATGAACCATCTTTGTGAACGCGCCTCAGATATGTGTGAGCCAAACCAAATAAAAGAGAAGAATAAGATTCTTGATGATGATGTCCAAATGAGGATCACTTGACTTGTATTTATATGCTTCTAAGGATGCCCAAATTACCTTTGAGTTCACCCTCTAGTTTTGTGCACATGTGGGTGTTCATATTAAAATTACATTTTTCCTTATCCAAATTAAAATCTTCCAAGTGCTAAGAGGAGTCTTCCTTGATGAGGAAGGTTTTCCAAAGGAGGGAATTTGTCCCTAAGCTGAAAAATTAATAGCAGTGAGGTGCACTTGCTCATTGTGATTGTGTAGTGTGAAGTTCTTGAAGGAGAGGACCATTGATTGTGTTTTTGGGAAATTCAAAGACTAAGACAGGGCCTGATTGTTGACTAAGAATGCATAGTGTGCAATGGAGGCCTAATTGGGAAATGATTGTGCAGTAAGAAAGTGCAAGAGGTAAGGACTGGGAAACAATATTACGCAATGCACAGTTCTTGGAGGTAGTGATTTTGTAGAGTGCAATTCCATAAGGAAAGGATAGCTTACTAGGGTTGTGACCACGCAATGCGCAGTTCAAGAAGGCAAGAGGATGCGTGTTTGGTTGGGAAATTTGTGAAGACAAGAACGCTTTAAAAATTGACTAAGTGTGGGATCAATGAGGAAAACAAATGAGGAAAAAGCATGTAACAAGACTTGAACATGATCACACACTCATCAAAGATCAACCACATAATAATGAAACATTTAACACCCAAAATCAACATGCATCCATTGAAACAACATCAAAAGGACACTAACCTCCAAGTGCAACACTTAAGATACACCTCACAACACTGGTGTCGACAGCGACAAGAAAGTGTGCAATAATTTGAGAATGATTCCAATGGATATCCTTATGATAGATAGAACCCATTAATACAATAGAAAGCATCGGGGATTCCTATTAAAAGTGTGCCATGACTCCCTTTCGCAAAGAGTGACACTTCCCTTAGCAAAAGATGACACTTAGAATTCCTTCAAAAAGGGACTTAGAAACTTAGGAAGTAAGCATGATATGACTCTAATAACTAGAAATGATAGTTAGCATGGTAGAAGGTAGGCTCTAAAGTTTGAATATAGGCTAAAATTTGGAGGGTGTTTTAACAACGACAACACTTGTCAATTCACTGGCAGAACCCGCAGCTTCTTTGTTTGGGTCTAGCTTTATGCACAGGGTCTAGTCTTTCAAGAAGTATTGATTCATTATGTGGAATACCTTGTCTTCCCCATTCATCCCTATTATGGATGCAGTCTCTTCCATACCTTTTCTCGACTAAACACATTTACAAATATTATTGTATCACAATAGTTTCAATACAGGAGGAGGGTATTATGTAGTCGTGAGTTTAAAATAATCACAGTTTTAGTTTCATCTCCAATGTTTCTCTATTTCCAATAAGCATGTTCAGTACCCTATTAAAGTCACTACAATAACATAAACATTGATTCACTTCCATCGAGCCTATTCAGTACCCTAAAGAAGTTACTTGCTTCACCTCCCTGCATAGGAAGCCTTTATCTTCTTTCACCCCTTATTTTATTTTGAATATGCCCATTGGAATTTTATCAACATTTGTATCACCAGGATGGAAGAGGGATCTTGAATTATTGAGATAATGAAAGGTTATTCCTTAAAATATTATTATATACCTCTAAAATTAATATGATTTCCATTAGTTTTCAATTTTCCTTTCTCTATTTGATTGGATCAACATGCAAAACACCATCTAATTGTATCATCGAGTCAAGGAATGAAGATCCTAAAATACATATGGGTGTCATGGTTATGCTTATAGCTTCCCATTTGAATGGATCTTATTTTCCATTCATACATCATCGACCTTAGAGATATTAAACCAAGACAAAGAAGTGGGACTGAAAGTTAACCAAGTGTTGTAGTGTGTCATAAAGCCCTTTAATACTTTCACCACATCCGTTAGAACCAAAAAAAACGTTGTCACACAAGGTTTTATTCACATAGACTAACAAAAACAAAAGGACCTCCAAAAATACACAACATATCATCAAGTAGACAAAGCAAACAAACTGGACAAGGAGCGAAATATGTGCATAGGTAGTAACACAACCCTAGGCTGCTATTGGAAGTAACGCTTGAGATCTTTGTTGTTGGCAGGAAGAAATTCCATCTTACCATATATATATTGAAGATGATAGGTATGGTGGCGAATCTTGTCATGTAAAACAATGGGTTTGATCCATAGGGATTGAAATTTGGTGTGTTTACCTTTCTCTTCATGGGCTTTATCCCACTTCAATACTAGCTCTCCCACACCAAACTCATTGTTCCCCATAAATTTCTTATCACACCAGCACTTAATATGGTTTTGATGCATAGTAAACTTTTCTTTTTTTATGCCTTCCTTCCTCTATTAACTTAAAGAGAGTGTTTATCCTACTCTGAACAACAAGGTAGGGTTTACCTTGGGATTTCTGAGAAAGTTGAAGGGTCCGGAAGTATATTTTCAAAGAAAGGATAGTTTATTTTCCATGCACTAGCAAGTAAGGGGAATTTTTCATAGAGGGTTTTGGTGTGACACGAGCATCCCACAAAGCATTCCAATGTATTATGTTAATTCATTTTCTCAAAGTAAACGATTTTCTTGATAATGTAAATTAAATTCTTATTAGTAAACTCATCTAAATTGTTTCCCTAAGGGCGGAAATTAGATGAGTGCTTTAAAACAATGCCATTTTCTAATGCAAAACCATAAAGTTTTAACGATGAAAAGTAAGTTTCATTATAAAAAACAAGTGACGTAGGAACGCCAAACCTGGTGATAATATTATGCTTAAGGAAGTTGATGACTTCATGCTCATTCACTTTTTTCAACCAAACTGCTTCAGCCCGCTGAGTAAAGTAATCTATAGCAGTTAAGATATACCAGTGTTGTTTTGATGAATGTGGAAAAATTTTACCAATAACATCAAATCCCAAATGTTGGAAAGGTTCTTCAATGGCAATGGGATGCAATGGGGCAGTTGAATTCTTATCTCGACCACCAAATCTTCGACATATGGAACACTTATGGGTGTAGGCATGTGCATCCTTAAATAATGTGGGCGAATAATAACCAGTTCACGTGAATTTATGAGCAATAGTGTCATTTGCATAGTTCTCACTAGTTGGCTCATCGTGAAGATCTTTCAATACCCTTTTTTTATTCTTGTGCTTCCAAGCATGTAAGAGACACACCATTATGGTGCTTTCAAAAAATCACACCATGTACAAGTTGATAAGATAAATCTTTAAATAGCCCTCTTTTGTTTGTCTAATAAGTGTGAGGTGAGGTTCCATGCTCTATATATTGTCGCACATCAAAGTACCAAGATGTGGTTTCATTTGTAGGGGTAGCTTGCTCCATATTGTACATTTCAATTTCTTGTCCCCATCTAGAACATTCCTCTTTTGGCGATTTGACCACCTCTACTACAAGCTGACAAAGACTATAGCCTTTTATCATATGAACTGGGTTGAATTATAGATAATATTCTTGAAGGCTTGTCATCCAGTTCCCCCTCCTTTCACCCAGCTCTTGTTGTATGAAGAGTGATCTAACCATTAGGTGAGGCACAAAAACAGTAACATGGTTTTTAAAGAGGTAAGGCCTAAGGTGCTTCACCACCTCGTATATTGTATAAGTTTGATTATCAATGGCAGGATAGTTCAATTCGTATCCTTGTAAGCTAGCACTCATAAATGATATGGGTGGCTCATTTCCTTGATTATCCTTCTGAGTAAGAATGGTTGCAATATATGTGTCAAAAGAAAAAGTATATAACAATAAATCTTTGCTAAAATCTAGACCATACAATGTTGGGGTATCATCAATTGCTTGTTTAATTCAAGAAAAGTCATTTTTCTCCCGTTGGCCCCATTTGTAAACTGCATCATTCTTAATCATCTCTTTTAATGTCTTAACGAACTGTGCATAATCTCAGATGAACTTTCAAAGGAAGTTAATTTTCCCCAAGAAGGATTGCATGGCTTTCTTATTCACTGGAAAGAGAATATGAGCAATGGTCTTGACCAACTCTGAGTCCACTTTAATTTTGCTCTTAGCTATAATGTGTCCAAAGAGGTTTCCCTCGGACACTCCAAAGATTCTCTTGTTAGAATTTAAAGATATTCCATATATTCAACATCGCTAAAATATCTTCCTCAGATGATGAAAGTGATCATATATTTTCTTAGAAAAAACAATAACATCATCCAAGTACACCACCACACTTTGTCCAATCAAACTATGGAACGTGATGTTCATAGCCCGTTGAAAGGTAGCACCCACATTAATGAGTCCAAAATGCTTCCATTTAAATGCAAATGTGCCCCATCTAGACCTTAACATAGTTTTGAATATGTCAGGTCTTGCTACTAGAACTTGGTTGTAACCAGAAAATCCATCTAATAGCAAGAAAATCTCTAACCCAAATACCATCTGAAGTATCTACTCCATAGATGGCATGAGATAGTTATCTTTATCTGAAGCCTATTTTAGGTTGTGAAAATCAACACATAAGCGTATATCTCCGAACTTTTCTCACATTAACCAAATTAGAGATCCAGGTAGAATGATGAACCCTTAAAATGATTTGAGAACCCAACATTTTCCTCAATTCTTTCTGAATGAGGGGTTCAAGCGTGGGATGAATTTTCTTAACTTATTTGAAATGGCTTTGACCCTTAATAGCTATCACATGCTAGATAATTCACGTGTCATATGTCTTCAAATCATTGTATTTCCATGCAAACGCATCTCAGTATTGTTTGAAAAGAAGGACAAAATCTTGTCACTCTTAGGGAGAACAACAAGTACCAAGATTCACATATTTTGGATCTTCTCCCATACCCAAATTAACTTGTTCTTGCGATAATGTTGAACTATGAGTCATAGCATTGGTTGGTCCCTTAAAGCAATTTTGCTAGTCATAAAGCTTTTCTAAAGACACCACACCCTTGGGCATGGGGTTCCCTTTATGTGCCTGAGTTGATTCCTGCAAAGCCTTATCATGCTCATCTTCAAAGAACGCCACATCTTTAAACATGTTAGCATCTTCCATAAAATCTAGTATTTATTGGTCATCATTGAAAACAAAAAAATTAGTAACATTATCAGGCACAAATGACTTATAAATAATCTCAATTGAAAAACCATTTCTTAATGGTGATAACCTAGCAGTAGTGTTGGGTAATGTGTCTACGGCTACAATATGAACTCTAGGAAAATAATTCTTATTAAAAGCTTGAAAATATGAAATAATATGTCATACCTCTTGCTGGTAGTTTCAAAGATTAAGTGACACACAATTAATAGTGTTTCGTACTTGTCATGTGACAATCTATGAGTCACCTATTACCTTAGGTGCATCCACTTTGAGGTCTATGGATTTATTTAAACCTAGAATGACTACTTCATATTCATAAAAAAAATTCTTACACTCAAATTCTAATCAACATGAGATCAGATACTTTTTCTTTCGCGGGTCAATCAAAATACAACTAGCACCAGAACCTTCTTGCGTTTTCGAACCATCAAAATACAAATTCCAAATGTTATCAACAATAGAGTTAGTTCCTAACTAATATTATTTACATTTATATTACAAAAATCATTAGCACCAGTTGGATTGCAAGGAAGGAGTTCCAACTATGTATCTAGTGGTACAAGGGATGGTTGTGCAAGATAACATCTGTGATCAAATTCTAGAAAACAATTTCCAAAAATTACTTGCACATAATTGATAGCCTCATTAGTGGCTTCAACGCCATTATGGTATGATTCATGAAAGCTTCATTCTCTACTAGGATTTGATTATTCTTTCCCTTATACAGAATCCAAAATGTGACTAGTCTGTAGAAAAGTATCCTTGCAGCTTGATAGACCAATATTTTCTTAAAAGCAAGCCATAAACTTTAGGAATGCCCACAATGATGATATCAATACATTAGTGAACATTTTGGTCTAATGATAAACATATTATAACATTATTAATATCACCAACTTCCCTGTACTAAATATCTATCTAATTTTATGATTTTGACGTGATTCTTTTCCCATTTAGCATTGATTTTATTTGCAACAAATAAAGGCATGACATTTGTAGAGGCACCAAAATCAACTAGGAAATAATGGACACCATAATTAAAAATCTCAAAAGTTAAAAGAAAAGGGGGTAAAGTGGATCTAGAATTTATGTTAGTTTCATTAACAATCGATTGAGAATAGTGAGAGACTTATTGGACGAGGGTTGAGAAGCAAAAACAATTCTATATAACGGTGGCTGAGATGCAAGCTCATGTTGCCCTACCAACTTAGTAAGCCCAAATATGGAAATATTTGCATGAGTTTTCTTCATGTCTTCAAGAACATTATAATATATATCTTCATATTGGGCAGGTTGTGTTGAAGTGGTAGGTGGTGTGACTTTTTTTTAAGCCTCATGGGGGACAAATTTGTTCTCGTTATTTTTGAAAGCATTAATGTGAGATTGTGTACTCTCAAATTTTCTTTGAGTGCCTTGAGAAAGATTATTAGGAGGAAATATCCTTCTTAATAATTTATTTCTTACATCTTTCTCAGACACTGATCCTTTTTTCTTTAAATTATATTTATTAGCAGGCTGTTAAGGAGGAGCATCACCCACTAGGGGCTCACCAACACCTTGTCGATCATTGTTCAATATAAGATCAAATGTGAAAATTGAATCACCCACATTTTATTTTTCCTCTATCAAGGCAGTTTCATTATTCTCTCGAGTTTACTATGAATGTTCTTTTGCTGACAAACTTTCTATAACGTTAGAAACCATAGAATTCATGTTGTGTTTCCATTGAGGGCATGTTTTCTATGAATGTATTTCTTGATAAAAAGTACATTAGTTATCCATGCCCATGTTCTCAACATTGAATACAACATTGGAGCTCTATGAAGACTTGGCCGATTAATTGATGTTCTTCTTGAAAAATGGTTTAAAAGACTTGTTATCAGTAGAAGCCTCACTTGACTTCCTTTTGAGTTTTGATACTTAATTGGTTAACAACTTCAAGGATTTAGTCAAGCTATCCATGTCAAAAGGATATTTCTTTTTAGATTTACTAAAAGGGGATAGAGACTTTTTACCAGTGTCTTTTGAGTCCTTAGAATCTTCTTGATCGGCAATGACTCCAATAGACCTTAAGTCCTTTTTGACAGAAATTGCTTCTGCAAAGTTAAGAGACAAAGTATCTTTTGCAACATTCTTGACAAAAACAAAAATGTTAGTGGGCAAGGCAGCAATATAATAATATTTAGTAATCAAATCATGTGGTTGTACATCAGTTTGGAAATTATTCAAAATACGTGTAAATCTTTGATTAAAATATTTAACCTTTTCTTTATCCCCCATCTTAATGTTTCTAAGTTATTTAAGTAACATGGTTGGATTTTTATCATTAGAAAACTTTTCTAAGAATAATTGTTTAAACTCCCTCCAATTATGGATCAAATTTGGTAGAATTCTATGATACCAAACCAATGCTCTACCTTATAGAGTATATGGAAATAATCTACAAGTAAAATCATAAAAATGTACCTATAACATCCATAAATGCAAGTAGAATCCGTCAATGTGATCTTCATCATTCACTTTCTTATCAGGACCATACTTGGTAAGCATCTTTTTTGGATGCTTTGGTAAGTGATGAAGATTACACATAAGAGAAAGAGGCCCTTGAGGCATCCAATCCAACTGGTCATCGGCCATGTCTTTGTGCTCTTCCTCCTTCTCACTCTTTTATTCTAAAGACTCTTCTCCTTCACCATTCAAATTATCGTTATTATTTGGTTGTTTGTATTCTCTTGGTTTTTCATCAACAAAAAAAAAAAATACTCCCTGTCTCCTTCCATATATTCATCAATAGGTGGTAGGAGGTATCCTTGATGAATGGAATCTTCAAGTGAAATCGGCTAAATCCTCAAGAGTAGCAATGACCAATCCCTCCACCAAAGAAACGAGGACACTATGATGGGTGGTCTCTTTGTTTGATTTCTTATGAGGAAGAACATATGCTACAAGAAGTAATCCAAGAGCTCTAGCAAACGGACGAGTAATGGGCCAATGTGTCCTGATTTGGTTGTGAGAATTAGGGGAGTTTTGAGGCATAAAATGGGTCTCCTAAGGAAATAAAAAAATAATAGTGGAAATAATAAAATAAGATTAGATTAAATCATCAAAGTTTAGAGAGAAAAAATAGAAAACCATGTTTTCAACTCGTATTTTCAACTTATCTTCCTATGGGTTTACTCAAATTTTGAGCGGAAACACTTGTTGGATGCATAATTTGATTCCTCATCCAAGGAGTACCCATGTTGCATACTTTTTATAGACCCTGATACACGAACAATGAGAAATACATGAAAAATGTGATTGCAATCACGTTTTTTCATGTATTTCTCATTTTTCATGTAGCAGGATCTATCGAAAGTATGCAACATGGGTACTCTTTGGATGATGAATTAAATTTTTTATCCAACAAGTAATCACGCTCAAAATTTGAGTAAAACCTTAGGGATATAAATTGAAAATATGAGTTTAAAATATGAGTGGAAAAAGTAGTTTTATTATTTTATTATTTTTTAATCATTTTACCCTTTTACTCCAAAAATGGTGAATCATCCCCCATGGTTGACATCATCATCTTGAATCCTATTGTTTCTTATAAAGTTTATTTAGGTTATACACTTTTCTTAGGAGGCCCATTTTAGACCTCAAAATTCCCCCAATGTAACTTCGTATGCACACTCAGGACCTTGGTGAGGAGACTCTTCTTTCTTAGATATATGTATTGGAGTTGGACTCGTACAATTACTACCTTGCACCGAAGGTTATTTATGTAAACGTGGTTAATTATAAGCCATAAAAAGGTTGTCCTCTTGTTGGCATTATGATACAAGTGGTGTCCTTGATGGCAACCCATACACAAGTCAATTCAATATTAGTAAAAGGCAAATCACAGTACAACAGGTATATTCAAAGGTAACAAGGTAGTGGTACAGAAGAACAGGAAGATGGAACTAAGGTCAATTGATCATGATAAAGAATGGAAAGGAAAAGGTTGATGTAAAGCATTTTAAGAAGTATATGCAGGTCCACTTAATCAAAACAACGTATACATGTTAGTCCACATAAAAAAAAGAGCGTACACGTATACACGCCCTCCCATAAAAGGAAAAGAGTATACATGTTGGAAAACCAAGGTTTTGATCCGAGGTATTTGGTCCAAGGTATTTTGGGACCAAGGTATTGGTCCAAGGTATTTGGTCTGAAGTATTGACCCTAGGTATTTGGTCCAAGGTATTGGTCCTAAGTGGTTTTGGTCCAAGGTATTGACAAAGGGCCTAAATCTATATAAGGAGGAGAAGATCATAAGGCCAAGAGTGCAAGTGTGTGGGTTTTTAAGGAATACTTCTATCTGAAGTATATTTTATGTTGCAAGGGTTATGTTTGTGATTAGATCTAAAATACTTTGATCACCTTGAATTCAATGTTGGATCAGGTTCATGAGACATAAAATGACTTATTATTGAATGATCTAATATTGGTTGGGCTAGATCTGATTATGTACACCTGTCTTATTCTTTAAATGTCATGATCTAGGTTTGTTTGAAGTCTAGAAGTGCAGTGAAGTTACAAGTAAGTATTTTCATATCTGTACACTGGTTTGTTATGGTGAAGGTGGGTATACATGCTGGTTCAACTCTTTCAAGTAGCATATGCAAAAGAAAATCTTGATGTTCAAGGATGACTGATATATCAGATCAGTGTTGTTGTTTTTGTGTTGTCTGCCAATGAAGTCTTCTCAGATCTAGATGTAAAATTAAATGCATAAGGAGTTTGGTATCTGATTGACTAATTGTATAAGTGGGAAGGGTGATCTTTGTTGTTTCCTATGTAAAGCTCTATAAAGAGACAGTAGATGGTCAATATATTGCTGGTTGGTACAGACTTGATTCAGAAGTTTAATGTTTCAATAGTTTTGAAGGTATACGCAGGTTTGATTATAAGAAGTAGCGTATACACACAAGTTGGGTTCATTAAAGTAACGTGTACATTTTGATGCATGATTTTTTATTTTGCAACTGATTCTGAATGATGATGTAGGTTTTTGGGTTCATCACAGTGTTTAGGTGACAGTGATATGATTGTTCAGATTAGCTTATTGTTAATTGATGCAGTTTGAGTTTCAAAGTTTCTGATGGGTCTAGTATGAAAATTTGATGAAACGAGGCCTTCATGTGTATTGTCATGTACTAGGAGCATCTAGTCTAAAAATTTATGAAACATGGTCCGTGGTGGAAGAAAGAAAGTCTAGCCTTCTATAGGCCGATGTACTAGTAATCACATTGGCTAGTACAAGAGCTAGGGGGTTGTAGCTCCCTTGTAGTAGAAGCTAGAAAACGAGAGAAGGTTGTAGCCTTCTGCAGGTGGGTGCCTATGTACTGGTATGAGTCTGCACCAGTACAAGATTGTAAATAGATTTTCTTATTATTAAAAGAAGACAAAGACGACGACAACAAGTGGTTTTCACCCACATTGGGTTTCCACCTTAAATATTGGTGTTCATGTGTGTTTCTTATGTGTGATGCTTTATTCTATTTACTACTCTATTTAATAAGTTATTGATGCACTGGTTAAAGATAAACACATGATAAATTGTCTAAATCACAAGTTTTTTGGGTCTATGTTGGTTTCTCTAATCATAGTTGCGTCTACATGCTAGTTCACTTTATAGAAGTAGCGTATATAAATATTTTTGAGAAAAGAAAAATTATTGATGAGATAATACTAATTCACCCCCCTCTCAATATTATTTCCAACAATTGGTATCAGAGCCAGGTCCTTCAAAAGAAGCTTAGTCGCTTGAAGGTAGTTCTCTCAAGATAATAATCATGAAGGCATGGGATTCATCAGACCACCAATCTTCAATGGGAGCAACTTAGTATATTGGAAAATAAGAACGAGGGCCTATCTACAATCACTTGGAGAAGATGTTTGGGAAATTTTGGAAGGATGATATCAATTCCCAGCAACAATTCCTATAGACTCTGTAGGTAAGAAGTTATACGAAACCAATTCCAAAGTAATCAACACATTATTCGGAAGTCTATCGTAATCAGAAGTTGTCAAAGTCATGAAGCTCAAGGAAGCCAAAGAGATATGGGACAAAATCATTCAAAGCTACGAAGGAGACTCTCAGATAAAACATGTTAAGCTTCAAACTCTCAAAATTCAGTATGAAACTCTTAATATGCCTAGTGATGAGAGTATTAATAGTTAATTTTTACGTATAAATGAGATTGTTAATTGTATGAAGAATCTGGGTGAAGAGATAAAGGAAGTTACGTTAGTTGAGAAAATTTTGAGATCTTGTCTGCCATAGAAGAAAAACAAGATCTTCAGGCTATCACTGTAACTCAACTTCATGGAATCCTAGCTACCTCTGAAATGAGAAAAGGAGGTCCTTCAGATATTAGAGAAGCCGCATTTAAATAATTAGCAAAGGGAATATGAAAGGAAGAGGACCATGAATCAGGACACATTTCAGAAGAAGAAGATGAGGTAAATTTTGTCAAGAAGCTTCAACGAGGTTATGAAAGATTTAGAGGTAAGCTACCTTTCAAATGCTTTTCTTGTGGTAGGGTTGGTCACTATGCTGCCAAATGTCCTCATAAAGATAAATATGAAAAAGGGAAGGAATATGCAAAAGGAAATAGAAAACAAGTTGTGAATAGAAGGAGTTACTATGCGCATGAAGATAGTGATGGTTTATCTAATAGTGATGAAGATGAAACTGAACAATATTATAGACTTCTCATGGCCTATGACAACGTTGACTTTTTGGATGCATTAGAAGAGGAAGATTTTCTTGAAGAAATAACTAAACTCAAAATCTATCTAGAAGAAAAGAATATGATCATAGATACTTTGACACACCAACTTGCTGAAAAGGAAAAACACAATGAAAATCTAGAATGTGAAATTGTGGGTCTAAGAAAATATCTTGAGAAGACAAAATCTCTCAATCTTAGATTTTCTAAAGGATCGGAAACTTTAAATGAAATTAGAAAAGTTTAGTGTTCCCCTATGATAAAGACAAGTCTTGGATATACTAAAGAATTATCTCAATCACAGAAGTCGTCAACCTCCACCAGAAGCTATTTTGATGAAGCAAAGATGAGTGAACAGTATGTCAATCATCAACAAAGGCCTAAAACTACTCATCAGTTAAATCATATTCAATTTACTCAAAGGATGAATATCAGTATAAGCTGCAACCAACAGGTAAACAATGTCAAAATATTCTATGATCGCAGAAACTTCTTTAATGGGCAATGTTTTTCATGTCATAACTTTGGGCATAAGGCTACTCATTGTGTTTCTTACAAGACCATCATGACTAGAGAAGCACAAAGTCAAAGAAGTACAACAAGAATCAAGAAAAGTTCCTATAATAACTTTTCTCCTCTTGAAAATGAAATGGAATGCTCGATTTGTAACAACTTTGGTCATGAATAATCTGAATGCAGGAGAAAATTTCGGCCAACATGTCGAAACGAGCAAACACCATTAAATACCAATATATGGAGAAGGAAGTAATCTCAATTAGAAAGATGTGGTATATCTTTGTATGTAGAAGGACAAGAAAATTAGTGATACATAGATAGTGGATGCTCCAAACACATGACAAGTGATAATGAGAAACTTCATTCATATAATGCTTTAGAAAAGGAAAAGAATGTCTCATTTGGAAATGACACTCCAGCTGTCATTAAAGGTAAAGGTTCAATTTTCTTGAAAGAAAAGGTTAAATATGGAAATGTCATGTATGTAGATGGTTTAAAGCATAACCTGTTGAGTGTCAGTCAAATATGTGATCAAGGAAATGAAGTGGTGTTTCAATCAAATGGATGTGTCATTCGTGAACTTGATACAGGAAAGACCCTGATCAAAGGTACAAGAGCTCCAAAAAAATTATACATACTCAAAGGAGGACAATAATAATGCTATGTAAGCAAAACAGATGAAAATTGGTTGTGGCATAGAAGATTGGGACATGTAAGCTTTTCTCAAATAAGAAAAGCATGCAGGCTCAAGGCAGCTCGTGATCTTCCAGATATCAGCATCCCATAAAATACCATATGCAAACCATGTCAAATAAGTAAGCAAACCAAAGTTCACTTCATTGAAAAGGAAGGGTCAACAGGTAAGCCTCTTAAACTCATCCATACTGATTTATGTGGACAAACAAGGAAAAAGTCACCACATGGAGAAGAATACTTTATTTTGTTTATTGATGATTTTTCCAGGATGTGTTGCATAAGTCTTCTAAAACATAAAGATGAAGAATTTGAAAAGTTTAAAGCCTTCAAGGCTTTAGTTGAAAATGAATCAGATCGAAAAATCAAATGTCTTAGATATGATCGAGGGGGAGAATTCATATCAGATGAATTCTTTGACTTTTTTGAACAACATGGAATAAAAAGGAAATTCTCCACCGTAAGAACTCCTCAACAAAATGGTGTGGTAGAAAGGATGAATAGAATAGTTCAACAAATGGCTCGAGCTATGCTAGATGAATTTGGAACAACTGCAACCTTCTTGGGTGAAGCTGCATTTGTTTCCATGGCTATTCTCAACAAAGCAAATGTTCGAGTAAATAGTAATCAAACTCCATATGAACTTTGGTATGGTAAGCCTCCTATTGTAAAACACTTTAGAGTTTTTGGAAGAATTTTTTTTATCAAAAAGACTGATGAAAAACTTGGAAAGTTTGAACCTAGAGCAGACAAAGGTATTCTTCTTAGTTATTCTGCTAGAAGTAAAGGATACAAATGTTATAATAAAATACTTCGGAAAATTGTTAAAAGCATTGATGTTATAGTTGATGAAGCATGCACAAATCCTAAACAGATGAAATAAATAGAGGAACATGACAATGAGGAAGATGGGGAATGCTTTCCCCCATAAAATCAAAATGATTTTGAAGAAGAAACCAATGAAACATCAGAAGAAGATACAACAAACAAGGAAAAGACTCCATCCAGGTATGTTCAGAAGAATCATCCAGAATCTCAAATTCTAGGAGAAAAAGGGTCTGGAGTACAGGCAAGAAGAAATCTTACAGGGACCTCAAGTTATATTGCATTACTATCCTCCACGAAACCTCAAAATGTACATGAAACATGCAAAGATGAATGTTGTGTCAAGGCCATGGATGAGGAACTTGAGCAAATTGAAAAGAATGATACTTGGGAATTAGTTCCTAGACCTCATGATAAAAATATTATAGGAACAAAATGGATATTTAGGAACAAGCTTAATGAGAATGGAGAAGTTATTAGAAACAAGGCTAGACTTGTTTGTAAAGGGTATGCTCAATAAGAAGGTATAGATTTTGAAGAAGATTTTGCACCTGTTGCCAAAATTGAAGCCATAAGGATGTTTCTGGCTATTTCTAGTTTTCAGAAATTCAAAGTATATCAATGGATGTAAAATCAGCCTTCCTTATTGGAGATTTAGAAGAAGAAGTTTATATTGAACAACTAGAAGGATTCATTCTTGGAAATGATGCAAAATTTGTATGCAAGGTCAAAAAGTCTCTCTACAGTCTGAAACAAGCTCCAAGGGCTTGGTATTACCACCTTGACAAATATCTACAACAACAAAGCTTTACAAAAGGTTCTACAGATAGCAATTTATACACAAAGATAGAAAATTATAAATTACTAATTATTGTTGTTTATGTTGATGATATCATTTTTGGTAGCAATGAAGAATCCATGAGTCAGAATTTTTCTTTAGTAATGAAACAAGAATTTGAAATGTCCTTACTTGGTGAAGTAACTTATTTTCTTGGTCTACAAGTTAAGCAAACAAAAGATGGTATCTTTCTTTCACAAAACAAATATCTCAAGCAGATCTTGAAGAAGTATGGAATGGAAGATTCTAAACTAGTATGTACTCCAATGGTAACAGGATGTAGTCAATGAATCACCAGTAGTAAACCAACCAACTTACATATCTATGATTGGAAGTCTTCTTTATCTAACAAGTACTAGACCTAAAAACATGCATGCAATAGGAATTGTTGGAAGGTTCCAAGCAAATCCAAAGGAATCACATCTCCAGGCAATCAAAAGAATTTTCAAATATCTTCAAGGAACTCAGGACTTTGGACTATGGTATCCTAAAGATACATACCTTACTCCTCATGCATATATAGATGCATATTGGGTAGGAAGTGTTGATGATCGAAAGAGAACTAGTGTAGGTGCATTCTATATGGGCTCTCGGTTAGTGTCTTGGTTCAACAAGAAACAAAGTTCGATTGCTTTATCTACAGATGAAGAAGAATATGTGGCCACTGCATCTTGCTACACACAACTACTTTGGATGATGCAAACTCTGCAAGACATTCAGATCACATGTACTCCACCCATCTCCATTCTATGTGATAATACAATTGCCATGAATATTTCAAAAAATCTAGTCATGCACTCCAAGACCAAGCAAATACCCATCAAGTACCATTTTTTATGAGAACAAGTGCTTGAACAAAAGGTCAAATTGGAGTATGTTCCCTCCAAAGAAGAGGTTGTTAATATATTCACTAAACCTCTACCCAGAGAAACATTTGAATATCTCAGACAAAAGCTGGGAGTAGTTGTTGCATCATCATGTTGTTAAATCCAGTTTTTTTATAGGAAGGTTATTATACACGGGTCTCGTGAAGTATAGTCATGTATACACATGGGTTTCTATGGCTTGAGGAGAATATATGTTTTTTCTGACATAAAAATAGTGGGTCAGACTCTGATATGGGTGCTCTATCTGATGTCGATGATTACAATCTGACGATATGCTTTTTCATTGATTTTTATCTTACTGACAAAGATGCCTTGATGAATGACTTGTTGACAATGCACAGGTAGCATAGGTTCAGGGGGAGCATTAGCCTTCACACGCATTATGCATTGTTGGCATTATGGTTTCTGAGTCCAACTATGGCTTCAGATATTTATACCATTTTTTGTTTAAGTCATGTAAAGGTCTATGGTGTGATATGACTTCTCATATATTTGAATGAGTCCTATTGGACAAATGATGTAATTTGTATCCCCACATTGCATGGGATGGATGATGTAATATTTATTATATTTATATCATGTATAAACAATTCGTATATCCCCACTTGGTTGGGTGGATGAGTTAAATGTGGTGTATCCCCACTTGGTTGGGTGGATAAGTTAAATGTCGTGTATCCCCACTTGGTTGGGTGATTGATGGATGAATGAGTCATCGGTCATAAGGAGGTCATACTCACTTAGTTGAGTTATAGAGTCATGTTATTCTTTTGAATCATATCTCTACAGACTCAGCATGTACTTAGGGGGAGCTTGGACAGCGTAATGTATATCAAAGGAGGAAAGTTTTTTAGTCTTCCCTTTGCCCTTGATGTCAAAGGGGGAGAGTATTTTGGTGTTACATGTTATCTCTAACAGTTTCTACAGCTTGCAATAATCAACACCATCATGGTTGCCATAAAGTCCAAAGGGGGAGATTGTTGGCATTATAATACAAGTGTTTTCCTTGATGGAAACTCATACACAGGTCAATTCAGTATTGGTAAAAGGAAACTCACAGTACAATAGGTATATTCAAAGGTAACAGGGTAGTGGTACAGAAGAATAGGAAGATGGAACTAAGGTCTACTGACCAGAATAAAAAAGGTAAAGGAAAAGGTTGATGTAAAGCAGTTTAAGAAGTATATGCAGGTCCACTTAGTCAAAACAACGTATACATGATGGTCCACATAACAAAAAGAGCATATACATATACACGCACTCCCATAGAAGGAAAAGAGTGTACATGTTGGAAAACCAAGGTTTTGATATGTGGTATTTGTTCCAAGGTATTTTGGGTCTAAGGTATTGGTCCAAGGTATTTGGTCTGAGGTATTTGGTCCGAAGTATTGACCCTAGGTATTTGGTCCAAGGTATTGGTCCTAAGTGGTTTTGGTTTATGTTGCGGGGGCTATGTTCGTGATTAGATCTGAAATAATTTGAGCAACTTGAATTCAATGTTGGATCAGGTTCATGAGACATAAAATGACTTATTATTGAATGATCTGATATTGGTTGGGCTAGATCTAATTATGTACACCTGTCTTATTCTTTAAATGTCATGATCTAGGTTTGTCTGAAGTTCGGAAGTGAAACAAAATTATAAGTAAGTATATGCAGATATGTACGTTGGTTAGTTGTGGTGAAGGTGCATATACACGTTGGTTCGGCTCTTCCAAGTAGCGTATGCAAAAGAAAAGATTGATGTTCAAGGATGATTTATCTATCAAATTAGTGTTGTTTTCTTAGTGTTGTCTGTCAGTGAAGTCTTCTTAGATCTAAATGTAAAAATAAATGCATAAGGATTTTGGTATCTGATTAACTGATTGTATAAGTGAGAAGGGTGATCTTTGTTATTGCCTATGTAAATCTTTGTAAATAGATAGTAGATGGTCAATATATTGTTGGCTGGTACAGACTTGATTTAGAAGTGTAATGTTTCAGTAGTTTTGAAGGTATATGTAGGTTTGATTACAAGAAGTAGTGTATACATGCAGGTTGGGTTCAGTAAAGCAGCGTGTAAATTAGGATGCATGTTTTTTGAGGTTGCAGCTGCTCCTAAAAGATGATGCAGGTTTATGGCTTCAGCATAGTGTTCAAGTGACAGTGATATAATTGTTCAGATTAACTGATTGTTGGTTGATGTAGTTTGAATTTCAAAGTTTCTAATGGGTCCAGTATGAAAATTTGATGAAACGAGGCCTTCATGTGTATAGTTGTGTACCAGGAGCATCCAGTCTGAAAATTCATGAAATGTGGTCACTAGTGGAAGAGAGAAGGCCGTAGCCTTCTGTAGGCTTGCGCTACGTACTAGTAATCACATTGGCTAGTACAAGAGATAGGGGGTTGAATCTCCCTTCTATTAGAATCTGGAAAACGAGAGAAGGTTGTAGCCTTCTGCAGGTGAGTGCCTACGCACTAGTATGAGTCTGCACCAATACAAGATTGTAAACATATTTTCTTATTATTAAAAGAATACAAATGTTGGGCATGGAATCCCCCCACGGCATGTTTTGGGGTTCAAAGCCCAAGTGTTGAGTTGATATTGTTGTAAAGCTCCGCAAATTGCGGGTGTGAAATGTATGTTAGAGTCATAGGGTTGTCCGCCCTAGTTTTGAATGTAATGTGGCCTACCCATGGTCCGCGTACCATGGGATTGTATAAATAGAGCGAAGCTCTAAGTGTAAAAGATAATTAGTTAGAGCGAAGTATAAGATATCAAAGTAGAAGCAAAGAGAAAGTGCCTAAGTGTATCTTGGGTCGTAGAGTAGGAGAAGTCTCTGTAGCTGAGTGCGCAGAGGCCCGCAGATGAGTGCGTGGACCCCTACAGCTGAGTGTGCAAAGCGGAGTCAAGTTTGTAACCGGAGAAGAAAATAATAAAAGAAGTTTATTCCAAATTTTGTGTATCTGTTCTTGAGTTATTACATGTTTGATATCAATTGGTAATGTACTATTTATTTACTGCGTGCACTTGTATGAATGATTTATATTGCTAAGTATACTTTACACATGCAAGTAAGCTAAGTTAATCAACAAATAACATATTACTAGTAAGGACTGGGTAATAACACTATTCGACCCCCGAGTAGGGTTGCGAAGGCAGCACCTCAGACTGTGAGGAATGGGTAAGTGTGTGTAGCAACGTGTGCATAGGGTTGAACCACGGACCACTTGAACCCATCAGACATCTCTAGGGTGTGGAAACCTAGTTCTATCACCCTCCCATACTACTTCGGGTGAGACCTCAGTTCGTGCTCCGCGGACTGTTGCTGAAAGGAACAGTAGTACTGAGATTTGTTTGGCTAAATCACCTCTGAAGCTGGTTCAGGCCCCAACAAGACAAAAAATGGTTCTGTTGCTGGGACTGGGATCTACATAAGGGATGTCTGATGTTGTGTCACTGGAATCTGACGAAGAAAGAAATTGAAGGGTGGTTGGACAGAAAGATTCACGAGTTCATGGTGCAAGAAAATAGGAGTCCATAAGTATCAAAGGAAGAGTGGTTAGAGCGCTACTTATATACGGAAATCCATGAAATTTTCTTTGCATCCTTCCCCTGTGAGTTGTATGAGTGGATCGCGAAAATAGCAAGTAGTCAGGGAAGGTGTAGGCTCGACAAACTGATTTTGTGGACTGCAGAATTGGTGCGCAGACTAGAAGCATCGAAAGATAAGATCGCACGTGCTATGGACCATTGGCTTGATCGAATTATAGGAGGATTTATCACTGAATTCGTGGTAGATACTTCAATTAGCTACAGTGAGGCAGAATGATGCTTCCTCAAAGTACCGCGAGGTAAGTACATTAAATCTTTAAACATTTGGATTAAAATTCTATTGTGTGAAAAGCAGGTTATGCGAATAAATTGATGTTTGGGGCTATGCGGAGTGGGAGGATCTATAGAAACGAAGTTAGCACAAAAATAGAAACTAGCCCCTTGATTTCACCTCAATGAGAAAGCGAGGAAGAGCTCGCAAAAGTTTCACCAAGAAGTGAGATCAGTCTGAAAAGGAAAAGAATTCCACCCATACGACCTCCACCTACACCACCACCAGTCTCACCATCTTCACCTCCATCTTCAACCACACCACCATAGTTCAATATGGCGAGCATGATAAAATTGTTGGTATTCAGAGGAGTAGGGAATGAAGATCCGAACCAATTTTGGTTCGTGGTAAAAGCTGTATGGGAAGCACAAGGAGTCATGGATGACCATATAAAGAAGGCAACATTGGTAAGCACGTTGTAGGATCACGCACTAACATGGTACATTAAGCATTCTAATGACCATCCAAATGTGGGGATTGCAGATATCTAGGCTACGCTGAACAAGGAATTTAGTAGGCCAAAATCAAAGACACAATCGATTATTGGGTTTAAGGAAATCGCGATGCTTCCAGGTGAGACCCCCTAGGAGTTGGATCAGAGACTAAAGAGTATGATTCACAAAGCCAACATGACCTTGATGGATGGACAACATCACACATGGTTTGTAGCATCACTAACACCACATTTAAGGATAGCACTGTCACAGCAGAAGTTATCCACCCAGTCTGAAGCTTTGGAGATTGCAATGAGACTACACGAGACCCCAATACAAGATCCAAGCCTGGAAGTCCAAAAAATCCATGCGCAACAGAAAAAATTATGTCTAGAAATACAAATTTTGAAACAAGATAGGACAACTCAGCCAGAGGTGCGTGAGGAGGTATGGTGCATAAAATGCAAAGGCCAAGGGCATGATAAGGACCATTGTCCAGTTTTTGTGAACTACTTGGGGGGAGGAGGGTCAATGCTATTAAGACCAGAGGCACAAGAAAGACCGAGCGTGACACCTGCATTATGGTGCATTATTTGTCAAATAGGAGGAAAACATGCTACAGATGAGTGTCATCTATTACAAAAGTATACACAGACGTCCCAACAATTGTTTTGTAATTTCTGCAGGTCGGTAGGCCATGATGAGCACACCTATAGAAGCTATGAACTGATGATGGATTAGACTCCTACCTACAAATTGTAGACTGAAACTTGAGCCCTTGATCAAAATGCAGGGATGGCGCACACTGGATTTCAGGGGTGTGGATGAGGTCAAGGTGGAATGGGACCAGGAAGGGGTCGCAGACAGCTGATTTGTTAAAATTGCAAAGGGGAAGGGCATTATGCCCACGATTGTACAAATCTGATGAGAGCATCATGTTTATATTGTACTCAGTTTGATCATCAGAAGGAGGACTGCCCTACACTGATAGCGAGGCTATGTGATAAAGGGGTACTCAAGCCTCCTTCGACTTAGAATTTGCAAATGATGAGGTCTGATCTGTGCGAAGAGGACCTGAATGTAAACATCATTCTTCGAAGCAGTATCACGATAGGAGATGACAAAGGTAAGCAACCTGAAGAAAGTGCGTGGGTTCGCAAGGCTCCTACAAAGGAACCTGAATTTGATTTGGAGCATGCAAAGGAGACATTCATGGAAGCGAAGAAGAGCTTCACGAAGGCTTCCACTTCAGGTAGTAAGGTTCAACTAGAACCAGAGATGGATCCTTCAATGCTCACTACCTTTTTGGAGACATGCATGAAGTTGCTACACGACAACAAGGCTATGAAGGGACTGCAAGAACTCATCACTAGGTGCGCTGGATCAAGATAATTGCACGTAGTCTAGAAGCTCGGGAAGCACACATCGCAAACAAGAAGGGAAATGAGATTGACTGCGCAAATCGAATAGTATGAAATGGATCAAGTGATTCTGGATCTAGGATTAGACGCGAATGTACTGTGAAAGTAGACATGGGTGTGCATGGGCAAGCCCGCATTGCAGTGGTCTCCTATTCAATTACGAATGGAGAACCAACAAAAGAGCATACCCATGGGAAGATTGTAGGGAGTAACGGTGGATATTGAAGGTGTGAGCGTGCTTGTAGATTTTGAAGTGATAGAGATTGTCAATGACATCAATCCCTATCTCACACTACTGGAAATAGATTGAGCCATTGATATGAATGGGGTGATAAATCTCAAGAAGCATAAGATGATTTTTGAGAAAAAATCACTACACGTAGTGGTACCGCTAGACCCTCCGAAAGGAGTACGCTACATAGAACCGGTGTGCGATGATGATAGTGATGATGATGTCAACTGTATCTACAAGATAACTGTGTGAGAGTAGGACTGGTTGAATCCAACAGCAGATGGAAGGATTTCATGGGAGTGTGAAAGCTCCCGCACGTCAAATTCAAACAAGGAAATAGAATGATGGCAGAACCGGTTGCACGAGGTAACCACCCTAAATTACAACATGATGATAATGTCACTACGATGTGTAGAAACAAAGGCAAGGGATCTACCTATGTATGATGGGTTGATAACGGTGGATGAATTCCTGAACAAATTTGAAAGAGAAGTGCCAGAATAGCAGCATTTTGATGCTCTGAAATGGGCACTACGTGCTACACCCGCAATATGGTGGGGTACACATGTAAGAAGTTTTGAGGACTGGCACGAATGTAGAAATATGATACACCTATGATTTGGGAAACCACAGATGCAGTTAACAGACAAATATGACAGCCATGATGATCCACATGCACACCTTACGAAATGGACCAAGGTCTACGAGGAAGAGACACAACCTGAATGGGTGCATTTGTTCTATCATACCCTAGATGTCATACCTATGAATTGGTATACTGAGACAGAGCTCCGCCATGGTACGAGTGAATGGGATATCTTGCACAAGGGATTTATATTAACTTTCACATTTTGAAGATCATTGGTGGGATACAGTTGATGATGCGCTACAAGCAGTAAAACTAGCTATCTTCAAAATACCCCAGGAGCCAATGGCAGTGCTTCAGCTGGAATGGGCAACACAGCTGAGCTACAAGCTGGAATGTTACAATGTAAATGTTGAGGAGGATGATGAGGATCCACAGAATATTAACATTCTAGAAATGGAAGGATGTCGCGAGGTTTGAGGATCTTGACATCACCATGCCACTAAAAACGAAGCAGGTAATCATTGGGAGAGACGCGGAATCAAAGTATGCCACGCTCAGAGATTATTGTGATAATGCCACGTTGGATAAGGTCTCTAAGTTACTTCGCGAATACCAGGACTTATTCCTGACCAAAATTACAGATTTAAAAGGGATCATTAGCGACTTAGGGATGATGAAGATCACCCTAAAACCCAACGCAAAGCCGGTTAAGCAAAGGCCTTACCACTTGAATCTAAAATATAAGGAAAATGTCCACATAGAATTAGACAAAATGCTCGTAGCCAGAATTATTGAGCTAGTGGAAGAATCCAACTAGGTGAGTCCTATGGTAGTATAGGAGAAAATGTAGAAGGGTGAAATAAGAATATGCGTGGACATCAGGAAGCTGAATGATACATGTGTACATGACCCATTCTCGACACCATTGACAGATGAAGTATTGGAAAATGTTGGCAGACAAGAAGCATACTCATTCATGGATGGTTTCTCGGGGTACCAGGTACCACCAAATCAAGATCAGGCCAGAAGACAGGAGAAAAATGACCTTCACAATGGAATGGGGCTACTTTCAATACACCGTTATGCTATTTGGATTGAGGAACGCACCAACCATCTTTTCACACATCATTGTTGCCACATTCAAAGAATACATCCATAAATTCTTGGAGGTCTATCTGGGTGATTGGACTGTCTTTGGATTAGTTAAGCACCATGTAGCAAGCTTACGCTTGATGTTGGATACTTGCTGACGACACCAGATTGTGTTGAACCTTAAGAAGTGCACATTCCTCGTTCCCTTTGGAAACCTATTGGGACATGTGGTTTGCAAATAGGGACTAATGGTGGACCCTGTGAAGATTGCAGTAATTCTAAATTTGGAAGCACCGCAAAGTGTTAAACAGCTACGTGCTACCTTGGGATACAAAGGATACTACAGGAAGTTCATCAAAAGCTATGACCAAGTCATCACGTCGATGGAGAAATTATTGAAAAATGATGTCATGTTTTGCTGGAATGACGATTGCATGAAGAGCTTGGATGTCCTAAAGGGGAAATTGACCTCCGCTCCAATCCTGGTCTTCCCAAAATGGGATGTGGAGTTTCATGTCAATGTTGATGCGTCGTGTATCACGTTGGGAGTAGTGCTCACACAAGAGGGTAATGAGGGATTAGACCACCCTATCGTGTTTGCAAGTCATTGATTTTCTAAAGCCAAGAAGAATTATTCCACAACTGAGTGTGAGGGGTTAGCGATGGTGTATGCGCTCCAAAATACTGACACTATTGCTAGGAGGACATTTCAAGATGTATACAGACCATTTCGCACTGAAATACTTGGTCAATAAGCCTGTGTTGGGGCGCGCATATGCAAGTGGCTCTTAGTATTTCAAGAATATGACTTTCAGGCTATGGTCAAACATAGACACCTGAACGCAAGACCGGATCACTTGTCATGTATTAAGACGGGCGAGGAACCTACTAGTTTGGAGGAAGGATTACTTGATGCACAGCTATATAATCCACAGGGACTGCACTGAAGGAATACTCCATCCAACAGAAGAAGGAATTGGTGGTGTGCCCAGTGGATTTTTTTGTCATCATAGGGCACCTATACAAAATGGGAAATGATGAGATATTACAAAGATACATACCTGAATTTGAACAAAGTTAGATCCTCGTGGAAGCACATGGGGGCGCTGTAGGAGGACACTATGTAGGACACGCGACCGCATAAAATATTCTTCATGTAGGGTTATGGTGGCCAACCCTTCACCAGGATTCAAAAGCATATTATAAGGCTTTCGATATATGTCAAAGGACCAGAAAGACATCGTGAAGGGACGAGATGCCATTGAATCCGCAAATGACACTGCAACCGTTCAAGAAATTGGACATTGACTTTGTGGGACCTATTAAACCTCAAGGAAAGTCGGGCAAGCGCTACATCATCACCGCGACAGAGTACCTAACATGATGGGCAAAAGCACAGCCGGTAAAAGACTGCATGGCCACTATGGCTGCGAATTTTTTGTTCGAAAATGTGTTGACCCAATTTGGTTGTCTGAAAATCTTAATGAGTGATCGCGGAACACATTTCCTAAACAAAACCATCAACATGCTCACCGAAGAATTCTAGGTGTATCATCAAAAAATTACGTCGTACCACCCACAAGCCAATGGGACTATAGAATCCTTCAACAAAATACTAGAAACTGCACTGACCAAAGTTTGCAACACGCAGTGAAGCGATTGGGACCTACACATACCTGCAGTGCTATGGGCTTATAGGATAACGTGTAAGAAACCAACAGGACAAACACCTTTTTGGCTAGTTTATGGCATGGAAACTGTCATTCTGATGGAATATATTGTACCCAGTCTACGCATAGCAACGTTCACAGGGATGACAGACCGTGAAGCTATGGAGGAAAGGCTCGCGCAATTGGAAGAACTTGAGGAAGAATGGTTCTTGGCTAGGTTTCATTAGCAGGTACAAAAGCAGTGTGAAAAATCCTAGCATGACCACCATATCAAGTTGTTCACCTTCAAGGTAAATAACTTAGTGCTGTTGTATGATAGTAAGTTTGAAAAAATTCTAGGAAAATTTAGAACGTATTGGCTAGTACCATACATGGTTAAGGAGGTCACAGATGGAGGTGCAGTCTATCTATTCAAACTAAATGGAGAACCCTTTCCAGGCAAAGTTAATGGCAGCCGCTTGAAGCCCTACATGAGTGGGCTGGAATTCTGACTAGTCAGCCAAAGCATAGTCTTTGCACTCTGAGGAGCCAAACAAAGGCGCAGGACTATAAAGATACACAAAAGATGCTGGTACAGATGTAGGGATATAATGCAGACACGGAGGTCTTAGAAGAACAGATGCAGCAGGTTCAACAAGAAGCAACTCGGTGTGCTGCAGACATTAATACCGTTCGAGAACAGTTGGAGGGACTCCGGGCCAAGATCGTTGTGTTGACAGAGTGACTTGAGGGTGAGTCATGATGTTTGTATTTGGGGCCTATTGGGCATCAAATCCCCCCACGACATGTTTTGGGGCTCAAAGCCCAAGTGTTGAGTTGATATTGTTGTAAAGCTCTGTGAATTGCGGGCACAAAATGTATGTTAGAGTCATAGGGTTATCCGCCCTAGTTTTGAATGTAATGTTGGCCTACTCATGGTTTGTAGACCATGGGATTGTATAAATAGAGCAAAGCTCTAAGTGTAAAAGATAATTAGTTAGAGTGAAGTATGAAATAGCAAAGTAGAAGCAGAGATCAACTGTCTAAGTGTATCTTGGGTCGTAGAGTAGGAGAAGGCTCTGCAGCTAAGTGTGCAGAGGCCTAGCTGTCCACAACTGAGTGTGCGGACCCCCGCAGCTGAGTGCGCAGGGCGGAGTCAAGTCTATAACCAGATAAGAGAATAATAAAAGAAGTTTATTCCAAATTATGTGTATCTATTCTTAAGTTATTACATGTTTGATATCAATTGCTAATGTACTGTTTATTTACTGCGCACACTTATATGAATGATTTATATTGCTAAGTATACTTTACACATGCAAGTAAGCTAAGTTAATCAACTAATATCAGATTACTAGTAAGGACTGGGTAATAACACTATTCGCCCCCCGAGTAGGGTTGTGAGAAGGCAGCACCTCAGGCTACGAGGAACGGGTAAGTGTGCGTGGCGATGTGTGTGTAGGATCGAACCATGAACCACTTGAACCCATTAGACATCTCTAGGGTGTGGAAACCTGGTTCCAGCACCCTCCCATACTACTTCAGGTGAGACCTCAGTCCGCACTCCATGGACTGTTGCTGAAAGGGCTAGTAGTACTGGGATTTGTTTGGCTAAATCACCTCCAAACCTGGGTCAGGCCCCAACAAGCCAACAACAAAGACGACAGCAACAAGTGGTTTTCACCACATTGGATTTCCACCTTAAATCTTGGTGTTCATGTGTGTTGCTTATGTGTGATGGTTTATTATATTTACTGCTCTGTTTAATAAGTTACTGATGCACTAGTTAAAGATCAACACATGATAAATTGTCTAAATCACAAGTTTTCTTGGTGTACGATGGTTTCTCTAATCATAGTTGCGTGTACACGTTAGTTCACTTTACAGAAGTAGCATATATAAATTTGTTTAAGAAAATAAAATTATTGATCAAATAATATTGATTCACCCCCCTCTCAATATTATTTTCAACACCTCTTTCAAGCACCAGAACTATTGATGATGTTGGATGCCACCAATAGTCAGAGGGTCTCCCCAATATGAAGTCCCAATTAGACCTCATTCTGTTTGGAGTAGGAGCCCCAACCAAAAAATAAGTTTGGTTTTCATAATATTAAATATTTATCTTAGCTGCAATAAACAAGTCAACTACAAAAGAGAAATGCATATACTTTTGAGATAAACAAGATAGTTAGCTTTGTGATGTATTCAATTGCAAATTATATAATGGTTCTTTCATGAAAAGGAAGCGAAAGTGATTCTTTCAAAGAAGAGTAATAGTATTATCATAATAAAGATGCATGCATATATCTGAAAGAATCATTAATGATATTGCAAAATAGTTCACAAATAAATAACGATCATGAAAGCAAAAGACACATGGTTCAAAGATGCATACTAAAGCCAATGAAATAGTTCATTTTCATTAGTATGTGTTAACATAAACATACATCACAAACAATGAAAGAACAGTTTTACAATCATTCACGATATATGCATGAAAAGTGTGTCAGCTCCAAGAACTTCAAATTATTAGGTAAAAGTCCCAAGATACACCATTACAATGATTCAAGACTAGTTCCAATAGTGGAACATTAAGCAACTACTTGCTTCTCAAAAGACTAATATTCTCTCTTGTGCCTAGCTTGAGAAGCCAAGGTGAAAAGTCATTTTCTTGAGCTATGACGGTGTATATATAACAAATGAGGTGACTTTCCACCGCCCTTGTGACTCTTGATCTCCCATGTGACTTTTTGAATTCCTATGGGACCCATAATCTTCTACACAACTCTTCACATTCTACGTGTGACCCTTGGGATTCCACACATTTTAAGTTTTCTCATTTTTTTGGAAATTAAATAATTACATCAACAAATGATGTGGCAAAATACAATGACACATGACTATTATGGTTTTACTATGAGAATCCATGACTTGGCGAGGGTGACATGGAACTTCATTGTGATGTGTCAATGCCAATATTTTATCCTTGTTTCCATCTTTTTATATATATGATAAGTCATGAATGTACTTCATCTTCATCCTCCAAGAGGGTGGGGTGGTACAAAGTCTTCCATGTGATCTTGGTCTTCCTTCTTCTTTCATGATCTAGTGTCCCTTCATATCTTTGTTTGATGATCTCTTCGTAGTTTCAACTTCACGAGTATCCTCTTATATCATCTCCTTAGAATCCTCCTTGAGCTTCATCCTTTCATGTCAAGATAACTACACCTAAAAATGGAATCCATTCATGACAAGACAACATGAGTCCTTAAATCTCCTAGTATATCATGTTCCTCATGCAAAATATTGATTGGGTTGGGACATAGTGTTGAATTGAGGGGGATTGTTAAACAGTAATTTGTCACCGTCCCTGTTACCCCTTCTCCTGCACATTGGAGGACTTATTCCGGGACCTGTGAGAAGTGACATAACCTAAAAACACCTGCATTGTATCCCCTTGAGTATGAACTTCATATGCCCTGAAGACACCTTCTGCAAAATACCCATAAAAATAGCCCTTTTTCCATTGACATTGTTCCACAGTGTATCACTCACGCCAATGGGGGAAATCCTCCAAAGAGGGCGCTCCAGCTAGTGCTCTGTCTCAGAGTCGCACTTGCGCCAACCCAGTTGGGTAAATTTTTTAACAAACCAACTTCCGAAGGTTCTTCCTAACCTATTCATGAACTGATTCTAGCTTGAGTTAGTTCAGTTGGGCTTCGAATCTCCATAGGAGGGAAGTAGTTCTCCACCTCTCATGGAAGCTTCCTAATGATAAGGCCAATCCCATGAATCTTGTGGATGATCCTATCTCCTTCTCCTCTCTCTATATAAGCTTGTTCTTTTGCCTTTGACAAGCTAGTTAGTAATTCTACTCTTCAAGCTCCAAATTCTAAGTCCCAAAGTCTGAGAATTGCTAAGCTCATGCTAAAAGAGGCCTTGTTCATCCCCATAAGGCTATATCTTTAATGAGGAGATCCTTGTCCAAGTAACCAAGGAGAAAGAGGCTTGTTCCCCATTCCCAACAAGCTTTGCAAGGCATGTTTTGCTGATCACCCAGCCAAAGGAGGATTTGACGTCAGAACTTGGTTGTATTCTTATTTGTTTATCAATAATAATAGATGACTATAATTATGGTTCCACTCTTATTGTCTTTATAGTGGTGTTTGATTTATATCCTTTCTGACTGATATATAGTTGCATCTCTTGGATTTTATGCTTGTATGTATGTTGTTCTTTGCATGTGCAGGTGTCCATTCACGAGGATCGTGGGGATTGTGACCAGCTGGAGTGAAAGAACGGGAGTGACGAATCTTCTACAAATACTAGCGTTGGATTCAAGGTAGGCCCTCATCATTGGTATTTAATTTGAAATTAGGAACCTGTGTGTTAGCGTTGTTTGATTGTTGTTAGACCCCATTTAGGCTAGTGGGATCGCCTTTGTCCGCAGAGGGGATTTACCTCCACAACAGGGATGCTCAGGGACCACGTAGTGAATAGGAGCAAGAGGTGAAGAGTGGTGTCTAGGCTTTCTAATTGTGCAATGCGCAGTGGCTAAAGGATAGGAAGGCAAGATTTCACAGTTGAGTGAGGTAGGGATGTAATGAGGAAGGCTTTCTCACTGTGATTGCACAATGTGTAGTTCTAGAGGGAGAGAATCCATTGATTATGCATTTGGGAGGATCAAGGACTGACACAGGGCTTGAATACTGATTGAGAGTGCATAGTGCAGAATGGAGGCCTAACTGGGAAATGACTGCACAATGATAAAGTGCAAGAGGTAGGGACTAGGCATTGAGATTGCATAATGCACGATTCTTGGAGGTAGTGACAGTACAATGTGCGATTCCAGGAGGCAAGGAAGGTTAACTGGAGCTTGTGAATGCATAGTGGATAGGTCAAGAAGGCAATAGGATGAGTGGTTGGTTGGGCAAGTTGTGAAGAGAAGATCAAAAATTGAGTAAGTGTGGGATCAATGAGGCAAAAAGATGAGACCAAAGAATTTAATAAGACTTGAACATGATCACACACTCATAATAAATCAACCACATGATAATGAAACACTTAACACCCAAAATCAACATACATCCATTGAAAATACAACAAAACGACACTTACCTCCAAGTGTGAGACTTAAGATACACCTCACAACACTAGTGTCAAAAGCGAAAAGAAAGTGTGCAATAATCTGAGATTCATAATTATTCCAATGAATATATTTATGATATATAGAATCCATTAATACAAGAGAAAGTACCATATTTTCCTTTTAAAAGTGTGCCATGGCTCCCTTTCGTAAAAAGTGACAATTCCCTTAACAAAAGACGACACTTGGAATTCCTTCACAAAGGGACTTAGAAACTTAGGAAGCAAGCATGGTATGACTCTAATAACTAGAAATGACAATTCACATGGTAAAATGTAGGCTCCAAAGTTTTAATATTGGTCAAAATTTGGAGGATGTTGTAGCAGCAAAAATAGCACCATAGAAAGAGCTCTACAATGTAGGTGCCCCATCCTCCTATGTCAAATCTTGTTCTGGATATCACTCGCATGAATGAGAGCCTTCACTAGTTTTCCTCCTAATAGGTAAAGATCCCTCCCCCTTCTATCAATCACCCACTTCATACTAAAATCAGTACCCCTCGGCCCAATAACTACTTCATCTCCCATAAATCTAACCTCTTATCCTCTATCTTCCATGGTTGAAACTAAAATGATATTTTTTCCAACCCTAATACATATGATACCTCATTCACCTCCATGATGACACTTGATTCCATCTACTACTCAATACTCCCATCACTCTCAACTGCATACTTGGTCTTGTCACTAAGATGCACATTTACATCTTTGGGCCCCCCAGTCATGTTGGTGAAGGAGTCCTGAGAACTCATCATATGAAAATATGCTCCATTGTCCATGATCCAAGAACCTCTTGTGATGGTTCTAGAAAAGCAAGGTACTAAGGTGAATTTTTTCTCAAACTTCTCAATCATTTCTTACACTAGCGCAACAGTTGTTGTAGAATTCTTACCTTGCCCTTCTTTTTGTTATGACACTGACTAGAAAAATGCCCAAACTTATGACAAGCAAAGAATTTTACTTTCTCATGTCATTTTCCTTCTTTTTCTGTGAATATGTTCCTCCACCTTGGTTTTGCTTGGCCTTTTCTTTGCCCTTTCTCGCTTGTGCAGCAAGAGCAAGCTCATATTTCTCTTCTCCACCCTTTTGTTGTCCTCTAGTTGATGATTCTTCCCAAGTATCCTTCTAGGTGAAGTCATCCCATAACTAGATCTAATCAGGAAGCTATTTATGAGCAAGAATCCCATTCACAAAAGTGAACCACTGCTTTATGCACCCTTCCAAAGAAACTTTGACCAGCTCTGAATCATGCATAGTTTCACCAAAAGTTGCAAGCTTAACATGACCCTACTGGCCTTTCTGGCCATTGAATATCACTTGAATATTCCATGCTTCAGGATATGTCAGAAAGTTCATGTACCATTAGAGTTCAGAGATCACCATATTTTTTAGGCTTTATCTTCTTCTTCTCATATTCTTCTATATTGTACTCAAATTCTACAAGCCCTACGGGGATGATGTAAAGTGATGCTAGTATGATGAATTGAGTCATGTAACTTTCCTAGGTAACTTGGGACATTTTCGTCAAAGTGAGTTTACTCTTGGGAGTTTTTTTTACTTAGTTAATTATTGGTACTTTTTTAGCACTTATTAATTGAGTTTTTTCTCCCAATTATAGCCCCAAATTTGACGTGCAGCTTGATAGAAAGGCCTTGCGTAAGTACTAGTGTCTAGAGTAATTTTATATTACCATACCAAATCACTCATAAATTTTTGAGAAAATTAACTAGGTCTAGGGGTCATTTTTTCCATTTTTAAAATTTCACGTAGGACGGAAATTTCAATAAATTCTTAATGTAAATTGTAATAAGTGGCGTCTAGAGAATTTGTATGGAGTATCTGTGCTAAAAATTACACCTCTACCCCTAAAATTTATAGTAACACACACTTTTAGGGGTGAGAAGTATATGGACCTTCAAAACCAACTTTTCCTAAGTTTATGGGAAAATGTGGCAATAAATTGAACCGGCAATTATATAAATTGGAGAAAATAAATATCCATGCATTTGGAAATGATGTGGAAATGAGGTGGAAACTCATCAAGGAGTTAAATTTAACTTACCAACTGATGGGGAATCCCACCTAAGCCACCAAACAAGGAAATTGAATTCTCTTGGAGGGGACCACGAGTTCCTCAAACAAATCGCATTGTTTTAGGAGAGAAGTCGATTTTAGAGGGATGAGTCCACCACTTGGTGGGATTTGACTTTAGTTGCACTAGATATGAGTGGAGAGTGGTATCCTACAACCACGTTCCCACATCCACATGTCCCTCTCTCATCCTAACATGTCCCTCATCATGGATTGCGTGGAGCTTCAAGGGAATGCATGGAGCCTCTAAGGGATTTGATTTGCATGGATGAGTTTGCATTAGGATTGCCACCATTCCACATGTCATGTGGGTATTTTCTTGGGATCATCTCCCATTCTACTATTTATATGATTTTTGGGCTCTCACATTGATCATTGAAACAAACTCTTGGGCTTGTTGAAGATCTTCCAGTTTGTAGAATTTCAATATCAATAAAGACTTGTGGGTTACATTTGAGGTGTTTTTCTCCTTGAGTATGGTAATATCCTAATAATTATGCTATTATTTCCATTATGCTTTTAGATTTGTGTTAATATAAAGTTAGCTTACATTGGCATAAGGTAACTGATTTTCTCTAGATAGAGAACATTTTAGTTGATTTTCCAATATATCTCTAAAGTTTTCTCATCATTGCATATTTTTAAACGCATGTGGATCTAATTTGTTTATGTGAAGTTGTGTATAATATTTTGTTTTGGATCAAGCTTCAAGCATGAGGGAATGTTCTTGGAGGAACCAACCCATTCTTGAAAACGCTCAAAGGAGAACCCACATTTGTTATTTCTCAAGGCCTCATCTTTTGATTTGTTTTGTTGTTGGGATGGGGTCCCCTGGGTTAGTTTTGGGGAAAAATCTCAAGTTTTGGGGAAAAATCCCAAGTTATGGGGCAAAAGCCCAAGTTTTAATGTAAAAATATGTAAAGTCTCCACAAATTGTGGTCGCGAAGCGCGTTGCTAGTTAAGAGTCAAAAATTATTTTACCCTTCTCTTATGTAACTAGAGTCGGATTTTAAAGATCTACCCATGGTCCGCAGACCATGGGATTGTATAAATAGGTGTGTCTTAGAGATTCTAAGGCAAGTAAGAAGAAGAAGTATATGGGTACGAGCGAAGAAGTCTAACACAGAGATAGAAGTCTTAGAGGAGGGAAAGGCTTTACAGCTGAGTGTGCAGAAGCCTAGAGTAGTGTTTGTAGCTGAGTGCGTGGACCCCTGCAACTGAGGGCGCAAGGAAGTTTTGAGTCTATAAACATTTGTTGAATATCAATAAACAAGATTGTTACAGAAATTCCTGTGTTTAAGTCCCTTTATTCTGTTATGTATGAATGCGCTATATGTTGTGATGAATGATGGCTTTCTAAATTAATGATGTATTGATGCACGACTTTACTTAATCTGTATTGTTATCTAAATGTAATTAATGTTAAGTGATTACACAAAGATCATAATATTTTCTATTAAATTTATTGCACACTTATGTAATTCCAAGTAACTACTAATCTAGGGGTAATCTAAAGCGCGTGTAAGTAGCTAATTGACCTGTTCCAGGAGATCTAGGTCACCAAAAGGACATCACACTAATATTTGGGTGTAGAAACTTGGTTCCAGCATCCCCCTATACTGCTTTGGGTGAGACTTTAGTCCACGCACCACAGATTGATGTCGAAAGGGCCAGTAGTGAAGGGATTTGTTTGGCACAACTAACTCTGAACCTGGGTTAGGACCCTCTAAGCCAACAAATCATTCCATTTTTGGGACCAGGATCTGCATAAAAGAGATGTGTGATGTTGCATCATTGGAATCTGACCAAGAAGGAAATTGAGAAGTGGTTGGATAGAAGGATCCACAAATTTATGGTGCAAGAAAATAGGAATCCACGCCTGACAAAAGAACAATAGTTGGACAGATATTTGTACACAAAAATACATGAAATCTTATTCTGCACCTTTCCGTTCGAACTATACAAGTGGATTGCTAAATTGGTAGATGGCCAAGGAAGGTCGAGACTTGACATTCTGATAGTGTGGACCCTAGAGCTCATGCGTAGGTTGGAAGCCTCTAAAGATATGATTGCATGGGCATTTGATCACTAGCTTGATCGAGTCATCAAAGGATTTGTTACAGAGTTCACAGTTTATACCTCAATCAGTTATAATGAAGCAGAGCGACGCTTCTTCAAAGGACCATGAGGTAAGTATTTGAGATCTTTGAATACTTGGATTAATATGCTCTTGTGTGAAAAGTGGGTTATGACATTACCTTGATGTTTGGATCTACGTGAAGTGGATGAAGCTTTAGAAATCAAGGAAAAATAGAACCTGGATATAGTCCATTGAATGAACCTCCTTCAAGTGATGATGAGGGAGCAGAACAGGCTTCACTGTAGAGTGTTGTCCAGTTCATAAGGCATGGTTTTCCATAGATACCTCATCCATCCACACCACCTCCACCTTCACCTCCACCTTCACCTCCACAACATACACCTTCACCCACACTGCCACCACCTTCATCGCAGGTCAACATGTCGAATACGATGAAGTTGCCAGTTTTCAAATGCTTAGGAAGTGAGGATCTGAATTAGTTTTGGTTTATTGTGAAGGCTGTGTGGATAACACAATGTGATGTAGGAAATGTTCCCTCTACGGATAGAAGCAACCCCTCTAGCCCTAGGGTGGCTCTAGTCACACCAAGACAAAAAAACAAGCAATTTCCTTAAATAGTCATTGTTGAAAGAGCCTACCATAAACCGATGTTCGATCAAGCTTTCGTTGCGTCGCTCCAGCTATTGTTTCCTTCTCCTCAATGAGAAATAAACCTAAAACATTACAAGAGAACAACAGAACACGTAATTGGGAACAACAATGATCTATTTACTTATAGAGTCAAGGAACCATAAGCTATCAAGTACATTTTACACAAGACATAGGAAACCATCATTGATTGTATCAAAATGAATCAAAAGCAAAGCTTACAACCAAGCCTTGACATCACAAGCCTTCTCGAAGGGTCCAGTCGGTATGTTTCTTCAAGAATTCACTCTCAAAAGGGTCTCCCAATGAACAATAACTCTCTCTCTCACTCACAAGCTCTAGTACAAAGCTAAGGCAATCCACAACCAATTGCTAAACTATCAGCAATTCACACTGCAAACTCACACCAAAGCTATCTAATTTACTCAAATCCAAAAACCAAGAACTAGTTGATCATAGCAATGGGGAGGAAAGGCGAAATCCTTTGACCCAACAACCAGCACTAGAATCACCCAGAAGCATTCTGTTTGAACTAATTTACCATATATGGATCACCGCAAGTCATACACTAGGGCTCAGTAACGACATCGTAAGGAAGCAATGTATTTAGACAAATCATCACAAGAAGAATATTGAGGACTTGCGCCAAGCCCTAAAATTTGACCGTCGCAGGAAACTGATGTACCCCTACGACGATGGTGTGACCTTCTAGTTCAACATAGAGAATTGTCGCAAGAATAGTGAATCTTACTTGCGACGATGCAGAAACATAGGTAAAAGGGTCAATCTTCAAGATTAGGGAGCACTTGCTTGATCTTCTTGAACGAGTAGGAAGATATGGACATGTTTATTTGATGTATGAAACAATGGAGATCGCTTAGGGACTGACATGAGGTCGGTGACAAATTACTGTATAATAGATGCCCCCTAAAGCATGAAGCCCAAGAGAGTGGGAAGGGTGAAATGCTTTATGAAATCATAACTGAACTGGAACACCATCGCAAAAAACCTATAGGAACAAGTACAATTGATATCTATGATAGTGAAATACATGTATTCTAGGCATGGGCCTAGCCATCCAAAAGACATATGAAGCTTGGTCTATGGTATGGATGCAACCACCTAGTTGAGAAGACCATATAAAGATAGAGGTATGGTCGCAGACATCCAGAAGGACTCAGGTATGGTCGCAGCCATCCAATCAAAGAGTCATGTATGCAATCACGAACGAATCCATGCAACCTGAACATATGTAATATTATTCCAAGGTCTTGAATCCCAACCGATCATAGTACACTTTCTAACATGCGAATAGATGTGTTGAAGTCGAGCATGATAGAAAATCTCTTGATTACCAGTCGATGTAAACCATTAACAAGTGTGAGAGAGACCACCAGTAATGTCAATGGTTCTCAAGGTACTGCCAGTACAATCCACAAAGTGTGAAGAATGATCTGGAGTCGAACACTTGTGGAATCACCTGATCAAAGACCAATGATGTAAGTCTGTCGTCGAGCACGAAGAACTTGCCATTGAGGAATACAAGCTCCAAGGTACCGAAAGGAATCTCTAGATCGACTTCCTGGATAATGAGTTGGTGTCGACAGGAAGCGATCCATCGCAGGAGGGCCATAATGTTTCCCTCATCAATGACACAAGATAAGGAACAAGATGAAGATAGATGAAACTGAGATTCAGAGGAGGTGGTAAGGGTGCGAACTGTAGAAGGATTATACTCTTGAACATATTGGCGACACGACTCCAGAAGGCGGCAGCATTTTGGTACCAAGGGATCGGAGGTCAGATGGAGATGACAAGGATCAAATGGAATGAGGAAAAATGGTGAACCCAAACCCCAGACGACCAACGATGATGTGAGGATGTCCCAAACCCAGCGAGAAGCAAATGTGTCGATGTTCGAGAGTGACTAGCTGCCGTAAGTAACCAATTATGATTTCCAAATTTTTCCCCCACCATTACTGGTGAGTACCCCAATTATTTTTGAAAAAAAAGTTTGAAGGGGATAGCATATGCTTATAATATAAGTTCAACCTTCGGACAAATCCAACCTAGTGAAATGTTAATGAGCCCTAGGGAGGAGAAGCTCGAGTCTCGTCATGGTGATGAGTCCAATGTCATCAGGGTTTAACGAGTCTAACATAGGTAAAACTCGGAGTCTTTTTCATGTTTAGAGTTTGAAAAAGACACGGAAAAGAAAACTCTAGGGGGGTTCTTTTTCGTAAATTTGTGTCCCTCGAGCCTGAAAAAGTAGAAAACGAAACTCGAGATAACCATTAGACCATTTCGATCAAGGAGTACTTTTCATAATTAGTGTTTCCAATCCGAAAAAGTAAAAAATTGATTGGAGACACAACGTTTCATAACCAAAAACAAGCTTGAAACGACGAAAGCCCGGCCACCTTTTCATGTTTATACAGTCGGAAAAGAGCTGAAAGTGGACCGCGTTTTTATTCCATCTAACGAGTCAAAAGGGAAAAACTCAGCAATATTTTTGTCTTTTATGAGTCGCCAACTTATGATGTAGGAAATGTTCCCTCTATGGACAGAGGCAACCCTTCTAACCCTAGAGTGGATCTAGTCACAGCAAGACAAAAAAACAATCAATTTCCTTAAATAGTCATTGTTGAAAGAGCCTACCTCAAACCAGTGTTCAATGAAGCTTTCGTTGCGCCGCTCCAGCTATCATTTCCTTCTCCTCAATGAGCAATCAACCTGAAACAACACAAGAGAACAACAGAACACATAATCGATAACAAAAATGATCTATTTACTTACATAGTCAAGGAACCATAAGCTATCAAGTACATTTTACACAAGACATACGAAACCATCATTGATTGTATTAAAATGAATCAAAAGCAAAGCTTACAACCAAGCCTTGACGTCACAAGCCTTCTCGAAGGGTCCAATTGGTATGTTTCTTCAAGAATTCACTCTCAAAAGGGTCTCCCAATGGATGATAACTCTCTCTCACTCACTCACAAGCTCTAGTAAAAAGCTAAGGCAATCCACAACCAATTTCTAAACTATCAGCAATTTACACTACAAATTCACACCAAAGCTAGCTAATTTGTTCAAATCCAAAAACCAAGAACTAGGTGATCATAGCAATGGGGAGTGATTTTATAAGAGGAGGAACCTCCATGAAGTGAGGGAGAGGGAGCTTATCCTCAAGGAAGGTTTCTCAAAATGTGGAACTACCATCCCATAGGAGGAAAGGCGAACTCCTTTGACCCAACAACCATCTCTAGAATCACCTAGAAGCATTCTGCTTGAACTAATTCGCCATATCTAGATCGTCAAAAGTCATACACTAGGGCTCAATGAAGACGTCACAAGGAAGAAATATATTTAGACAAATCATTACAAGAATAATATTGAGGACTTGTGTCGAGCCCTAAAATCTGACCGTTGCAAGAAACTGATGTACCCCTGTGACAATGGCGTGACCTTCTAGTTCAACATAGATAATCGTCGCAAGAATAGTGAAGCTTACTTGCGACAATGCAGAAACATAGGTAAAAGGGTCAATCTTTAGGATTAGGGATCACTTGCTTGATATTCTTGAATGAGTAGGAAGATATGGACATGTTTATTTGATGTATGACACAATGGAGATGTTGCTCAGGGACTGACATGAGGTCAGTGACAAATTACTGTGTAACAGACAACAAATTATAGATGATAATATAAAGAAGGCTCAGTTAGTCACCACTCTGTAGGACTGCGCGCTAACATGGTATGTTAAGTATTTCACTAAAAATCCACTGGCGTTGTTAATAGATACTCAGACTGCTTTAAACAAGGAATTCGATAAGCCTAAATATGCCTTGCAGTCAGTAATTGGATTTAAGGAAATCATGATGAGGCCCGGTGAAATGCCATGGGAACTAGATCAAAGACTGAAGTGCGGGATCCATGAAGCTAATATGAATCTCATAGATAGCCAGCACCGCAATTGGTTTATAGTTGCGCTCCTACCCCAATTAAGGATTGCTTTATCACAAAAAAAAGATAGTAACTTAGGTGGAAGCCCTGTCAATCACGATGAGATTCCATAAGACACCTATCCAAGATGCTTCTTTGGGAGTTCAATAGATTCATGCAGAGTTGTAGAACCTTTGCTTGGAGTTGTAGAGCTTGAAAAATGAAAGAGCGGCTTGGCCAAAGGTGCACGAAGAAGTTTGGTGTCTCAAATGTAAAAACCAGGGGCATGATAGAGATCACTACCCTATCTTTGTGAATTACATCACATGGGGGGGGGCTATGCCCCTAAGGTAGGAAGCTCTAGCAGGACCAAGTTTGGGGCCTACGTTATGGTGCATTATTTGTCAAGTAGCCAGAAAACATGTAACAGATAATTGTCATTTGCTACAAAAGTTTGTACGGACACCACAACAATTGTTCTGCGATTTGTGCAAATCGGTGGGCCACGATGAGTGCCACTATTGGAGCTATGAATTAATGATGGATAGGACGCCTACATATCGAATGCAAGTAGAAATTTAGCCTCTTGATCAGGGCACTGGGGGAATGTACAGAGGATATCAGGGGCGCAAATGAGGCCAAGGAGGAGGAGGAGGACCTGGTAATGGTCGGGAGCAAGTCATTTTTTACAATTGTGGAATGCCAGGACACTACGCATCAAAGTGTATGAATCAGACATGCCTATCATGTCAATACTGCACTCAGTTTGACCACACAATCGAAGAATGTCTTATGATGATGGCCAAGATGCAAGAGAAGAAGGCGCAGCCTCAGTATCCTACCCAGAACTTATAGATGATGAGGGTCGATCCCCACGAAGAGGAACCGAATGTGAATATCATACTGCGAAGTGGAATCGCAACTAGTGATGATAAGGGAAAGTAGCCTGAAGAAGGTGGATGGGTCCGGAAGGCCCCAAAAAATGAGGTTGGGTTTGATCTAGAGTGTGCTAAGGAAATTTTCATGGAAACAAAGAAAAGCTTCACTAAGGCCTCTACCTCAGGAAGTCAGGACAAATTGCCTAGAAAGGTTGACCCTTCTATGCTTACCACCTTCTTGGAGACTTGTATGAAGCTACTACACAATAGCAAGGCTATAAAAGGGCTACAAGAGTTGATAAACAAATGTGCTAGTAAGGATAATACTTTTGATGGACTCCGCTTAGTCAGAAAGATTGGTAAGTATAAGGCAAGAATAGGGCGCGAGATGAGGCTTACCACACAAATAGGAGACTATGAGATGGACCAGGTTATTTTTTATTTGGGGTCTGACGCAAACATATTGCCTAAATAGATCTAGGAGAGAATGAGGAGACCTGCACTACAGTGGTCCCTTATTCAACTGAGGATGGCGAACCAACAGAAAATTATCCCTATGGGACGATTGTAGGGAGTTACCATAGATAGAGAAGGTGTGAGCACGCTGGCTGATTTTGAAGTAATAGAGATTGTTGATGATAGAAATCTATACCCCGTGCTCCTGGGAATTGATTGGATTGTCGACATGAATTGGGTCATCAATTTGAAGAAGTAGACAATGTCTTTTGAAAGGAAATTGATCTGCATTGTAGTACCATTAGACCCTGCAGAAGGATCGCGCTATACTGAACTGGTCTATGACTAGGAGGAGAGTGATGATGATTTGGATCAGATCTATAAAATCACAGCGCAAGACCAAGACTAGGTTAATCCAACAACTGATGAACGAATTTCATGGGACCGCGAAAGTTCCTATACCTTAGATTCAGATGAAGAGTTGGAACATTGGCAAAACAGGTTGCATGAAGTATCCACACTACACTGCAACATGATGACCAAATCGCTGCGTTGTGTGTCATCTGTTAGCCTCCTGCTGCAGCAGGTTACTCATATTTCATGATTGACATTTTACAAGCCAAATATGTCATACTTTGCATGCTTCAATGCTCCATATTTGCTAAACAGTCACCAAGCGAAGAAGGCTACTCAGATTTCATCTAACTGCTTTCCAAATTTTGAAAAGTCTTTCCATTTTTGTACAATTTTCAGCTAAAGGGAGGTCCAAACAGCTTAATCTTGGTCTCCCTAGGTTTCAATTTCCTGTTTTAGAATATAGAGAATGAAAATCTGT
>APFE030885876.1:106225-117616 GCA_000404065.3 Pinus taeda
AAACAGCTTAATCTTGGCAGATTCTTAGATAGGTAGAGAATCAAAGGAGCCCAACTGCTTAATCTGGGCGCTTGGAAGTAAAAAGGGTAGTTTGTAGATAGGAAGGCATAAAAAGAAAAGTTTGAAATGATGGGTCTGCAAGTCTAAGTGCACCCAAACCAAAAGAAGAAAAAATGTTAGGTAAGTAGGCTGGGTAGGTAGTTTTGAGGTTGCAGAATCCTGATTTCTGATCAATTCTAAGTTTTCAAGGTGTCATATCTACTCAGGGCACAATCACCAGGCAGTTTTATGTGAAAGAGCTCAAAACAGGCATAACTAACTTCCGTTTCTCCATCTCCCCCAAATCATTAACTAATTTCCCCAAAAAAGAGGTCAAGATCTGCTTGATATCTCTTAGTTTCATCATCTCCATGTCATTAGCATGGGTGAAGATCTGCTTCACTCAAAGAGAATCCATACTTTCTCTATAAGATTCTATCTCCCCTTTTAAGCCTAAGATTTCTGAAACTTAGCGCTTCCTTCTCATCTCCATATTAACTACTGACACTACTATTTAAATCCCTATATTATCCCTATCCCCGTACTAAATTTATGTAGATAATCCCCTTATGTAAATATCCCCTCCCCCTGGTTGAAATATAACCATAAATACTTTACTGGGAATTACTAAGTCACCTGGACTTTAGTAAGAGCCCTCCCTCTGCAAAAATTCCCACTCCCAAGTGTCTGGACCCCTTCCAAACATTAAGGAAACCCTTTCCAAATGCTAATAACCCTCCCCGCGCATTCTTCTGTGAAAACTATCAATGTTTGTTTGATAAGTTTCCACCGCGCAAAACACATTGGCCCATTTTCTAAAGTTAAAAACCCACCGCGCCACGAAATATTAAGCCTTTAACGCGTGCGCACCTTCGCTAAACCCCACACATCTCCCTTTCCTGTCCACCGTTGTATCGCCTCCCCCAGATCCGATGGTCCTTGATCACATCATGCACCCGATTATAATGGAAGGTTACCACCCGACGTCCGACGATTTTACCGTCGTACACCAGAACAGGTGGTGGCCTCCCATTGCATCGGGCCGCCCCTGACAGAAACCACCTCCATACCAAAGGTGGTTTGATGCCAGGAAAACCGCCTTCCCCTCACGTAACAGGAGTGCCACCTCACCCTGCCATGTCGCCTCCACGTCACTTCACCCAGCCTACGCCCGGCCACGTCACCCTGCCACCTGCCCCTGCCACCTCATCCCGCCGTACTGCCACGTCACCTTGATGACGTCAGCCTGCTAACTTCACATCCGTACCAAAGGACCCCATTACTGACGTCATCATGCTGACATCATCTGCCGTACTATTGATGTCATGCTGATGTCAGCAGCCAAAAAACCGAAAATTCGCGCAAGAGCAAAATTCGTGCTTCGGAGCTCCGGAATGAGAAATGGAGGCAGTTTTCGATGCACGATTAGCGTGAAGCGCTAATCGAAGATCGCTACGGGAAATAGGCCATATTGGGGAATCTTTAGGGAATCTTTTGATTCCTTGGCCCGTTTTGCACCGAAAAGGCCCGAAATTGCCCGATTTTGCCAAATTAAACCGATTTGAAGACAGGAAGAGACCAGAGATAGAGTTTAAAGAGTATAAGATCAAATTCACAAAAAGAAAGCACGTCAAAGAGTATTAGTAAGCGGCGGAGACCATCAGTGTAGTGGCAAAGAGTATCAGCGAAGATCTTAACAGCGGCCCGAAGCAGGAGAAAATTAAATACCTTCCAGCAAAGTCAAAAAAGACGGCGAGGCCACTCAAAACTCTCAAATCATGGTTATTGCACATTTAAATCGCACCAGAACAGAACTGCAGATCCCAAAGCATAGTTATTCCAGTAGTACTGCATCGATCCTCCAAGGGCCACATTGCACTCTTTTTGATCCAGCAACCTCTGACACAGTTCAATAGATATTTACCTGCATTTAATTTTTGGCAAAAGTTTAGGTTTAGAAAAGCTCTTTTTGCAGAACTGTTTTAGGTCAATTGTAATAAATAGTTTGAGATATTTGCACTATAAAAACGGCCCTGAATACTGTATTAAGGGTGGGTTGGTTGGTTGGTTGGTTAGTGGTCAGCAGACAATCTTTAGTTGATTTTTCTCTAGGAGAGACTCGCACTGTAATGTCTGATAAGTTTCTATAATCAAAGACTGCTTATGAGCTTTGGAGAATGGACTGTTCACTGTGTTTACTGGTTGAAGAGTGATTATGGAATTCTCGTGTTGTTGCATAACTCAATAAGTGCTTCTTACCTCTGTTTTCCATTCATAAGTTACCATCTAAACAGCAGAAAATAAGATTAGCTTAGAATTTGTTTAAATACACTCTATTCTCAATTTCTGTTGTTTCTTTATGTTTTCCTCTGTTTAGGAATAAATATGAATTCCACATGGCTCATGTTTGCCTTAAACTTAGATAGTTATCCAGGGATTCTTCACTGCCCCTAGATAGAGATCATCCTTCCCTCCGTTAAGCTGAGTGAGAGATTCTTAAGTGCCTCTCATTCCTTACATATCATTCATCCTTTAGACTGAACATTGTGTTATGAGCAGCTATCCTTCTTCATATTTCTCTTATGACCAAGAAAACGCACTGATAATCCTAACCCATGACTCCATGCCCAATGGTTTTAAACTTATCACTTCATGAATTGCCTCTCTGCCTGAAAGCATTTTCCTTCCATCCAAACAAAAACAAAAATCCCTGAGCCAAAAGCTAACCTAAAAATCATCAGCAAAGTTGAATCATTAAGAGAGACCCCTCTCTGATTGCAGGTGGGCTAGAACCTGCAGTCCAAAGATTGGTTTGTGGTTACCTCGGTCGTATCCCTACAGGAGCCTAGGGACAACCTGAGTGATAACATCATCAAAGGTAATAAATTTACCTTATTACGATGGTTTAACTTAAGTAGATAAATTTTTGAATCATTTTGAAAGAGAAGTTCTAGAGGATTACCGCTTTCAAGCATTGGACTGGGCACTGCACACCACTCCCGCTTGGTAGTGGGGTATGCACAAAGACATCTTTGATGAGTGGCATGATTATAGAAAGATGATGAGAACATGAATTGGTTGTCCTAAAGTATGACTAATTGAGAATTATAATGGGAGAAATGATTCGTGAGATAATTTGGCCAAATGGACTAAGGTATATGGAACGAAGCTGCAACCAGAATGGGTGCATTTATTCTATCACACTCTGCACATAATCCCTATGAATTGGTATTTGGAAATAGAGCCCTGCCATGACACCATGGAGTGGGATTTCTTAAGAGAAGGGTTTGTGAGGACATTCAACTTTGAATATGGGTTCGAAAGCATTGATGAGGTGTTGCAAGAGGTTAAGGTAGCGATCTTCCGAATACCATGGGATCCTTTGGAATTGGTTCAACCAGATTGGAGCACCCAGTTGTGCCATGTGTTGGAATGTTATAATGTGAATGTTGAAGGAGAGGATGAGAATCAAAGGAATATTAACATCCTAGAAGCAAAATGCCACTGGAAGGTTGAGGGACCGCAGATAGAGAATCCATATATCATCGCGCCATTGAAAAATAGGCAAGTAAACATTGGCACAAAGGTGAAGCCGAAGTTTGAAAAGGTTGGGGATTAATGGGATGATGCTATAGTAGATAAAGTCACTAAATTGCTCTATGAATATCAGGATTTGTTCCTATTGAAGCCTCGAAAATCATTTCTTACAACATTGGGGGAAAGCCACCCGATCCAGACCTTGGTTGGCAGCTCCTTTTTCGTTTGGTGTAGTGGCTCCGACTGGGGGTAATGGGACTAGTTTCCCATTATAAATTATGATAGTGCTGATGGGGTGATATATGATAGTTCAGAGGAATGTTTAAGCTAAAATTAATCTAATATAAACTAATAATCACTTGCATATATCCAAATTTAAACACTATCTAGCTATGAGTATACAGGGGAATAAAATTGAAACATGAAATCTACAATAATGTCTAAAAGAAATTGGTAATAGAGATCATTCAACTGTAATAAGAAGTGAAATCGTTTTAACAATAATCATTTCGGATAAATAGTTAACCGAAATGATTGTGAAAGATATATCGCATAAGAAATTATTCATATATTCAGCATAAAATTTAGGCCATCACCATACAAAAGTGCAATAATGCTAACCAAGCTTTAAACTATCATACATAAACAATTTGAAGAAAAATTATTGCTTAATACATAAACAAAACAAAATCACGAGATAAAAGTACCATTTGTAATAAGTTTTGCTCATGTGTTTCAGCAATATCAACCTACTTCCAATCAATCCAACACCATCTAAGAGTACAAAAGTGCAATTTCAATTGAAGATGCTAGATAAGATTTAAAAAAAAAAAAATCATGTTCCATTCATTTCGCCAGAACTTCCTCAAAGGGACAAAAGTGCATGTTTTGAAGATTATTTCTGCTAAAATTTATGGACCCCTCTCCAAATGTATGAGAGGGGTTTAAATACTAAACTATAAATCCTAATAATAGATTATTACAAAAATAGTTGGGGAGGTTTAAACGACCTTCCTCAAATTGTGCAAAACAAAATAAAAATAGAAATTTAAATATGGTGACTAATTCCTTTACATTTGATCTTTGAGATCGCAGATGTCCATCATGAGTTTGAGTTATGTCTGTCGGCTGATCGCAAATTCCAACTGCCCTGTGAACACGACATCGGTTAGTGCTAGCACCATTTTCTACGTGGAAGAGTTTAGGCATTGCAGGGTCATCCCACTATATTTGGTCTCAAGTCGAGCATCTCATCATGAACAGTGACTTCAACGGTCACTTTCTAGCCAACCCACGTGATAGTGCAGCCCCCCCGTGCGAGGGCGTGGACCTTGTGACTCTTTGCTTCTACATGCAACTCCAACATCGTGTAGCTCTCGATCAGAATAGTTTATAGTCCCGTGCTTCCTTTCAACTGCCTGGAGCACTAATACTATACTTTCTTCGGCTAGTCAGGTGGTCGCACCACCCGTGTAAAGTCTCATCTTATCATCCACCATGTTTCCTAGAAAATACCCACCTTTTATTATTACAGTTGGCATCACGCACTTTACCATCTGCAACACACTACCCTGGTCAATTTGCTTCGTAATGTGTGGTCCAAGCCAAGGCATCAGACTGCTCAATTCATAGCGATAGGCCTTAAACCTGTCATCATGATTGTACACATCCTACCTTACCACCCTAGTCTTTTTGTCAAGAAAATCTTCCTTTATCTTGTCCTCCAGCTTCTTGACTTTTGCATCCACCAAAGCACTTTTCTTCCTTAATCGTACCCTTTCTTCTTCAAGTTCTTGGAGCCTATAGTTTCCCTGTTGGATTTCTTCTTCCAAGGTTCTGTGAATTGGTGCTATCATGCATGGTCTAATCTCTCCAGGTACAATAGGGCTTACAGCAGTTGCTACATACTCCAACCTGGGCGGTGCCTACACGGTCACGTTCTTGCACGCAGTCCTATAAGCCCATAGAACCGCTGGTATGCACAGGTCCCAGTCAGTCCGCTTCACATTGTGGACCTTGTTTAGTGCTTCGTGTACTTTGTTAAAAGCTTCTACGTGGATATTCTCCTGTGCACTTGGTCTTGCCATACTTCATGGTCCCAACAGGAGGGGTTGTTCACGCCATTGCCTTACCCACACCTGCTTACTGATCATGTCTCCTAGCACAAGGACGGTTTGCATTCGCGCAGGTTTCGCACCATATGCCTCTATCCACCTAGATAGGTGGGTACGCAGAGCAGTTCATTTGACAATTTTGTCTGTTAATCACCTCGAAGGCTTCCCAAACTACATGTGCATCATCCTTCTGAATTCATGCTAGTCCTCAAAACTTCTCTGGTGCTTCCCCTGCCATCTTGTGGGCGTAGCTCGCAGTACCCATTTCAAAGCATTGAAACACTACTGTTCTGGTACTTCTCTTTCAAATTTGTTTAGGATGTCATCCACCTCACTTAACCCATCATACATAGGCAGATCTCTTACCTCTATTGCTACATAGCACAAAAACCTTGTCATCATGTTATAGTTGAGCGTGATTACCTCGTGTAACCAGTTTTTCCATTGTTCTATCTCCTCATCAGAATCTGATGTGCAAGAGCTTTCACGCTCCCATGAGACTTGGCCATCCCTGGTTGGATTTACCTAGTCTTGCTCCCGCGTGGTTATCTTGTTGATGTAGTCGAAATCGTTGTCGTTGTCATAGTCGTGCAATAGCTTCATGTAGCATGATCCTTCTCCAGGGTCTAAAGGCACCACTATGCGCAGAGGCATTTTCTCAAAGATCATCTTGCGATTCTTTAGATTTATCACTCCATTCATATCAGTGGCCCAATCTATTCCTAGTAGTGTGGGGTAGGCATTGATATCATCAACAATCTCTATTACTTTGAAATCTACTAGCGTGCTTGCTCCTTCAATATCTACCGTGATTCCCTGCAATCTCCACATACATAGGATCTTTTGTTGGTTTTCCATTCATAGTTGGATAGCAGACCATTGCAATGCAAGCCTGCCCATGTGCTCCCATGTCTATTTTGGCAAGACGTTCACGTCCGACCTTGGATCCAGAATCACTTGGTCCATTTCATATTCCCCAATCTGCGTGGTCAATCTCATTTCCCTTCTTGTTCACGTCGTGTGCTTCCCGAGCTTCTGGACTACGTGCAGTTCTCTTGGTGTGGTCCCAGTGCATCTAGTTATGAGTTCTTGCAGCCCCTTTATAGCCTTGCTATCAAATAGCAGCTTCATGCATGTCTCCAAGAACGTAGTGAGCATCGATGGGTCCATTTCTGGCTCCACTCTATCTTTACTTCCTAAAGTGGAGGCATCAGCGAAGCTCCTCTTAGCTTCCACGAAGGTCTCCTTAGCGCGCTCCAAATCAAATTCTGGTTCCTTTATTGGAGCCTTGCGAACCCAGGTACTTTCTTCAGGTTTCTTTCCTTTGTCATCTCCTATCGTAATTCCACTCGCACAACCCCACTATCAAGGTGCGACAATCCTCCATCTCATGATCAAACAACGTATAATACAAGCATGATGGTTGTGTTTGGTTCGCACAATCGCAAGCATAATGCCTTGGCCCTCCGCAATTGTAACATATCAGTTATCCGTGACCTCTTCTTGGTTCCCCTCCACCTCGGCCTCATCCACGCCCTTGAAATCTGGTGCACGCCATCCTTGTGTTTTGATCGAGGACCCGTGTTTCGGCCTGAACTCTGTAGGTAGGAGTTCAATCCATCATCAGTTCATAACTTCTATCGGTGCGCTCATCATGTCCTACTGACCTACAAAAATTACAGAACAACTACTACGAATTTTGTGTATACTTCTATAAGAGATGGCAATTATCTGTAGCATGCTTTCCTCCTATCTGACAAATCACGCACCATAATGCAGGTGCCACGCTTGGTCCTGCTTGTGCCTTCGGTCTTAGTGGAAATGGCCCTCCTCCCACAAGATAATTTGCGAACACTGGGTAGTGGTCCTTGTCGTGCCCCTGGCCCTTGCATTTTATGAACCATACCTCATTGCGCATCTCTGGGTGGGTTGTCCTGTCTTGTTTCAAACTCTACATCTCCAGGCACAAGTTTTTCAACTGTGCGTGAATCTGCTGAACTCCTAGGTTAGGATCTTGTATTAGAGTTTCGTGCAATCTCATCGCGGCCTCCAAAGCCTCCACCTGAGTGGTTAGCGTTTGTTACGCCAGTGCATTCCGTAGATGCAGCATTAACAATGCTACAAACCATTCACGGTTTTGCCCATCTGTGATCTGAAATTGAGATCTTAGAACAATATTAAGGTATTACAGACTCATGTGCAGGAATGCCTATATTACTTAGTGCAATGGATCAAAAATATTGTGAATAATATAGACAATGAGTAGTTAGAGAAACATAACATACACGCACACATCAACAAAGCAAATAATCAAGGATTTCACCCAAAACTCTTGGGCTACATCTCCTGGTCTAGCTTTCAGTGGTGAGATCTCTATTATGTCTTCAAGAGCAGATTTTTACAAGTGTGAGCTCAAATCGAGTCTCAACACAACAGGGACAAACAACAGGGTTTTACTTGAATCCCTCAGGTCTTTCTGAGTACACAGACTCTCCCTCTCTCTCTTTGTCTTATGTTTTCTCTCTGTCTCAGCAATTGTCTTCTCTGTCTCTAACATTGAGTGGCTTTTAAGCTTATCAGCCTGTTGAGGCCTCGAAAATCGCTGCAACAACATTGGGGGATAACCACCCAGTCCGGACCTTGGTACAGCTCCTTTTCCGTTTGGGATGGTGGCTCTGACTGGAGATAACGGGACCAGTTTCCTGATATTGAATAAAAGGGATGGATGGGTGATGAATAGTTTGCTTTTGATAATAGGCGACTAGCTTATTCTATTGGAAAAAATAGGGAAACTAATACTAATCCTGGGAACAACTTATTCATTCGGAATGCAGCGTTAAATAATCCTTATCTATCTAACAGGCATATAGATGACTCTGTAAAATAAACATGAGATATTCAATCATTCAAAGATTACTTCATATGAATAGTCAAAATGAAGCGACTAATACAAGTTACTGCATTCACTATTTATATCATCGACACATATATACGATTGAAAGAGAAGCAAGCTATAAACAACCAATAGTGGGATGCATAAAGGATGCTGCGAAAAGCACATATACATATAAGCGATAATAGCAAGAGCGATTTAAATAACAATTCATATAATAGGAATGAGTACAGACGCAGATAATAGTACCATGTGAGCTGCTAATCAATCCCAGATATCAATCGTTATTCACAATTCTTCCTTCAACACAGAAATGCTTTTAAACAAAGACAATAGTGCACATTTGCATAAAAACGTTCCTCATTAAACTCAGAATCATTGGTCCAGTTTCATAAAAGAATATCCCTGAAGTACAATAGTGCAACTTCACGGTTTAAGTCATATACAAAACTTTACGACCCTTTCTAAATGCATGAAAGGGTCTATAAATACTACTAAGCTCAAAAAAACCTATGAAACAAAATCCTACTAAATTGGCATCAGTAAATGCGATCTATCTTCTTGGGGCGATCTGGCAGTCGGCAATGTGAATCATGACTCAGGCCGTTTGCCTTTAAACCTGAGTTGGCTTATCGCAAGCATCAGCTCCACTTCTGGCGGTCTGTTGAGGCGCAAGCTGAATTGGGCAGCAAAGGTGGCATCCTGAATGTCGGGTATGATATACCCGATAGCATCTGTAAGGCATTTTAAGGCGGCTCTTTGGCTGTATGGCTTCACTAAGAAGAACCAATAGGCATCCCATGTTAAACTATTGATCCCCGCGATTAATCTTCCATTTTTCTCCAGCTCCGGGTAGCATGAATGCTCCAACATCTTCGTTGCTGTTAATTGGCCTGGAGTACATTGGGAAATCATATTAGACAAATAAAGCGTATTATTTACTAATTCAACCAAATTACCAGTGGTTGCTTTGCATCTAAAAATCGCTCTTTCTGCCTTCATTAATTGTGATTTCCATTTTGTGAATAGTATTTCTTTGTGCGATTCCAAAATTCTTGGTAGATTAGTCGCTTGGCCTTGATCGGAATCTTGCCATTCCAGAAAACTTGTCATTGTTTCTTCGGCCTGATCCAAATCGGTCCTTGCCTTTTCTACCTTTTCACTTATGGATGCTACTAACTCGCACAATGGTTCTGCCTGTGTAATCTGCTGACATAGGAGCTTAACCTGATTAATCAATGCCTTATTCAATTGAAGCACCTCTGCTTTGAATTCATCTACCTGAGGAGCCTTTTCATTTGCTCAATTTGAGTTGACAACTGAGCAATTTGCTCATCTTTAGCTTTTATCGTTCCCTCAGTTGATATTCTTAATTGCTCCAATGCTGCCGATAGCTCCCTTTGCCTTTGGATTGCACTCTCGTCAATCCTCTGTTTTTCCTCTTGTAATTGCTTAGTCAGCTGATAATTGTTCTACTGCTGTACTAGCAATTCCTGCTCCGCCTGCTCTGCCTTCTGCTGAATTTCCAATAATTGCGCCTGTAGCGAAAAGATGTCTTGATCTTTCACTTTCAATAAACTGCTCACCTCCGATGCTTTATCAATGCTCGCCGTCGAATATGCTCCAGCGTATTGCGATAGCTTGGTTAAGTCATCGGAGGGGTCGAATTCCTCTTTCCACACAACCTTTCCCGTCACTGTTAATTCGGGGAATAGAGAAGGTTGATTAGCCCTTCTCCTTTTCCTCTTTCGCTTTACAACAGATTTATGCTTTGGGCTATAGAATACATCCAAATGGGGAATCTCTTCTATTTGCAAAATGATTTCGCCCGATGGATCTTTAGGAATTATTTCTGTTTCTTTTGATTTGGGTGGGTCGTTGGTTTCGCCCGAAACCTGTTTTGATGTCGCTTCCTGTGTGTTACCCTCTTTAGAAACCTCATCGTCTTTTGAGCACTCTATGTTGCCGATGATTGAGTTGAATTGCTGCCATTGCTAAAGCAAATTCGGATCAATTTGTGTATCATCATTAATTTTAGAGCTGCTCTCTTCTTGAGTTTTCACCTGGGTTTCATCGTGCCGCTGCACATTTTCCTGGGTTTCTTCCTGCCTATGATCATGCACTTCCTCCTCCTACTTTGATGTAGTAGGAGGTGGTGTATTACTTCACTTCTCAGGCTCGCTTGATTTTGTCGTCGTTGGAGTAGTCGCTAACAGGTCTAGAGGCAGAGTTTGCAACCTTTGTTCTCTAATTCTGTTAAATTTGGCTAGCCCTTCAACGTTGTATACATTTCTGGCAAGCGATTTAACTTGATACAATGACTCGACCAATGCAAACAAATCCTCGAATCTGTCTTCTTTGTGCTCGACCTTGGCCAATTTGGCCTGGTCGAGCGCATTTTAATCGATTTTCCTTGGATCATATTGCCTGCTTGGCAGGGTAGCTAGAGTCAACGAATTTATCTTCCCAGCTTCCTTCTCCGCGTGTTTGATATCATGCAGGGTATAAATTCCAATTCGTAGGGGAAAGGAGGGCCAGACATGCTTTTTCACTTTTTTCAAGGTCTGAGTAACCCCATTGGCATTGATTTGATAAGCTACTTCCCTGGCAAGTAACTTATCAGGGATGTATAGTGGGAGCACATGGGGCCTGGCCTGACTGCCAAAAACTCTAATGTAGGTGAATTTCTCCTCTCCAAACCAACTTGCTACTGCGGTTAAATCTACCCCTCCTTGTTCAGAAATCTTCGGGGCAGGCTTATCAAAAATGGAGTAATAAATTGGCAACATAAAACCGTTGCAGATTTGA